>CAUYPK010018548.1:0-55812 GCA_963574355.1 Loris lydekkerianus
CCCCCCCCCCCCCCCCCCCCCCCCCCCCCCCCCCCCCCCCCCCCCCCCCCCCCCCCCCCCCCCCCCCCCCCCCCCCCCCCCCCCCCCCAGCAGTTGAGACGGTGAAGCCAGGCAGGGGACCCAGGGGACCTCACTGGGCCAAACTGTGCGCCCCTTCCCAGGACCCACACATTCTAGGTCCTCCACTGGCAAAGTGCCAGTCCCTTTTCCAGGGAGAAGCCAGAATTCTTTGTTTGATGAGGTCTGACAAGATAGGGCATTCCCATGCCCCCACTCTCACTGCTGCCTGTTCAGAGGGTAATACAGTGTCAGTGTAGCGTGGAGCACAGCAGCTTCCAGACAGGTCACTACTGCTGGCAAGGGCCAAAAAGAAGCACTTCTGGGAACAGACTGCAAAGCCGCCCACCAAACTTGCGTTGGTGTTACACTGTTACAGGACGTTACCATTACCCCAACTCCATGAGGTGGGTCCGTTTTCCAGCAACTTCTCTGACCTTTGGACCCCCAGAGCTTCTTCTACCAAATGGCAATACTCACTATTAAACATTCTTCAGGAAAGGGAGGGGAGAGGTAGTAGTTAAAAGTGTGGGCTCCAGCCAGACTCCCAGATTGGCCACCAGACACTTAACCTCTTCCTAGAGGCAAGTCTTTCATTTGCATTAAGTGGTCATTAACAGCCCCTATCTCACAGGGCTGTTCTGAAGATCAAATGGGCAAATCTCCCTGTGAAAAGAAGGTGCATTTATCTCCATTTTGCAGCCCAGTAGACTAAGGTTCAGAGAGGTTAATAACTTAGGTGAGGTCACACAGGTCCAAGTGGCAGAGTCAGTGCAGTCTCATGCCAGAGGCCACGTTGCTGACCTCTGAGCCACACCGACCTTCCCAGGGTCCAGGCAGAGCCCTAAGCTCCTGCCCATCCAGCATGAAGACCCAGGCAGAGGAGCAGCTCTGAAGGTGGTTCCAGGACACTGAAAAAAATATATTGTGCTTCAGCTCAGTTAAGTATAACCACATCCTGTGCACGACCAAAACTAGGTCAAAAGAATTATTTCTGGGATTTAACAACAGCAAGAAAAAAATACAGCAGGACTACCCAAATGTGTCTCCATCCTTTGCAGCTGAGTGATTGCAAATGAAGAGCTCATTCTTCTTCTCCACTGTGTTAAATAGTTGTCCCTGACTAGCATGAACTGGAATGAACTGGTGCCAACTGGCCCCGGCCACACACCACTGCTCACACCTATGTCCATGTAATTGTCCCCAGGCATGGTGAGGTGGGAAATCTTTCCACAGAGCCGATGTGCACCCAGCCCCCCTCCGTCTGTCCCACTGCCCTCCAGCCCCTCCCCACTCCGAATGTCACCACTACTTGAGGATTCCAGTCTCTCCAACTCCAAGGCTCAACTTATATCCCAGCACTCCCCTCCCTTTGCAGATGAGGAAACAGGTGGTTGCTATTCCCACTGCCTGTTGGTGGCAGACCAGAATTCTCAGGACTCAGGACGGCCACCTTCCTCCCCACCAGCAGGAGGTTCTTGGGACACATGGGTGTATTAGTTTACTGGGGCTGCCTTCACACAGTCACAGAATTGGTGGCTTCCAACAGCAGAGGTACACTGCATCTCAATTCTGGAGGCCTGAGTCTGAAATCAGGAGTCATCAGGGCTTTGTTCCCACTGACAGCTCGAGGGAAGAATCCTTTCTTGCTTATTCCAGATTTTGATGTTCCTTGGTTTGTGGCTACGAACTGCAATCTCTGCTCTGCCTGCACAAGGCCTTCTCCTCCCCTCTCCATGTGTCTCCCCAGTCAGAAGGATACTCTCATTGGATCTAGAGCCCACCCAGGTAAATCCAAGGTGATCTCATCTTAAGATCCTTAACTTCATTCTATCTACAAAGACCTTTTTTTTTTTTTCCAAATAAGTTCACATTCACAAGTGCCAGAGGTTAAAACACCTATATATATATTTTAGAGGTTGTCTCCAGGCATGGAGAATAACCCACTGTGATGAATGTCTGGGGATTCTAGGTGACCTTGGAAATCAGGAATTTGTGAGGACAACTGCATGGGTAAAGACCCTGAGATCCGAGTTACATCTGCCCACAAAGTAAAGTCAATAGATCGGCAGTGAGGACCTGCCCTCCAGGGCACACCAGCTCATACAGTAATAAGAGGGACACTGGGGTGCACGACATCCAGATAAAGTGACAGCTCCTGCTTACTAAATGCAGACCGGCACTGGGCACTGCTCTAATTCAGCTAATTCATCATGCATCCCACGTTTCCCCCTTACCACCCCTGTGAGGTAGGTAGAAGTGAACTCCGCCAATTACTAGCTGTGTGACTTCCATTCTGTGATTTCCTCACCTTAAACATCATAACAATAATATCTGTGCTGAGAGGACGTTATGATGACACAGGAGGAAGTGTACAGGAAATGCCTAGCACAGTGGCACGTACTCAGCACAAACTTAGGTCATGACTCCATGGTATTCATTACTCCTCTCTTTATTCAATGTCTACATCTGATTTTTTTTTTAAATCCTTGCCATATATCCTTTCACAATAGTTGTGACCCCAAAACCTCCATAGGGTGTAAACAGTAGTCATACACTTGATGTGTTATTTTAAATGCATGCAAGAAGTTTGCTGTTTAAACGAACCCCTCGGGAACTCCTGCCATAAGGCTTGAGATCCTGGGCATATGAATATTAATCTGCGAAGGTGTCTGCTCTGCTCATCTGGATGCACAGTCACGTTCTAATTATTAAAGGGAGACATCACTGCCATCAGCTCAATGAGTCCCTGTTTTCCATCTTTGTTGTACTCAATCCCATTGACTGGTTACCTCGTTCTCTGATTCTTAGACAATGCCTGAATTACTTGAGAATATTTTGGTTCTCCCAACCACCACAATGTGACAACACAAAGAGAAATAGAGAAGGAAATGAATTCTATCATCAAACAATGCCCAGGTGCAAAGAAAAACAAACACAGACACACAACATTTGATTCTGTAAGCAGCGTTTGGCAGGAGCCTGCGTGGTGGGGTGGGACCGGCTTTGAGGTCCAGCAACCCTGGCTTCCAATTTCAGCTCTTCTGATCCCAGCTGTGCTGTAAGAACTAAAATTAAGGATCAATATCATGTGCTGCTGCCTGGACATCTGGTGACACTGGGAGTGTCTGAAAGTTCCCCTCTCACAGATAAGGTCTCTTAGACCAACAACTCTACAAATGAGGAGTCCAGCATAGTTCCTGTGTATCCCTCTTGATAAGCCTCCCATGGGCCCTCCTGTTTATGCCAATCCCAACTGCAGTTTCACGGCACCAGTGTGGCCTGTGGTACCCTCCTCCCAGCGGCTGTGAGTATGAGTCGTCTGCCCAGCGTCACCGTGTCAGCCGTTGTATGTTCAGCCAATCCCATACCAATGGCATGCTTAAAGCACCAGCTCTGTGAACTGGGCCAAACTCTCTGAGCAATGGTTCTGTCATTTTCTAAAGAATAATAAAAAGCTTCTTGCCAAGAACTACTCCCCCACCTCCAAAATAAAATAAACATAAAAGCAAACAGATAAATAACCACTGAGACTGGACTACATGTTCCACCCACTCCCTCACTTTCACAAATAAACATTTAGCTACCTGCAGAAGGGACAGGCTAGAATCCTTCTAACTCTAATATATATGAACTATGATTAATCAGTGATCAGTGGGGTACAGATCAAAACTATAAAGCTATCTGCATAAGAATGACAGATACATCACCAGGAGAGTGTTGTGTGGTGCAGGAAGGGCAGAGGATTTGCCCTATATGCAGAATTTAAATGATGGTTGGTACTCCCCAAGCACTGTCTTGAGAAGGCTCTAGCAGCAGCAGGCTGTGATTGATTAGTGATGTCTGCCACCAGCAGAGGAGTAGGCTAATATAGTAGGCTGATAGCATAGGTGGCCCTCCCTCCTTAGCAGGAGAAAGAGCCACATTTCACACAGAGCACTGGAGCTCTAGTCCGCCCCCCTGTCAGAGCCTCAGTCTGTCTATCTGTAAGGTAAGAGAACTTAACTCGATGACCTCTGAGATCCCACCCTCGTCTTTCTTGCCTGGTCTGCCTTAACCTAGTGAAATCACATTCTGGGAGCAGCTAGGATGGGGCCACGCATCTGCTAACCTCAGAAAAGGGAGAGAAGAAACCCATCCCTACCACTCCCTTGGCTAACTATATTTTTTACCTGATTGACCCTTAAAATTCTATCAGGTTTGACTCCAGAGGAAGTGTCAAAAACAAAGGATTTGCTGTAAGCTGCATGTGCTCTCTGCAACAGCATCTACAGTGTAAGAATCATGCCCTTTGTTCCAGCAAGGCTTGGGATCTGGGAAGCAAAGCCGAAGAAACCTAAGTTCCTGCTGGGGCCCTGTGCACATTCCCTCCCGAATTTGCTGCGGAGGAGGAACTCTCCTGGCTTCCCACTGGCAGGAGGAAGGGAAGGTGGGAAGCAAATCCTCAATCTTTTCCCCTCCAAGGAGCAAAAACAACAGCTGAGCACAGGTTGAGAAAATGGCTCAGACTGGTCTCTCTTCAAAGAGGCCCAGATCCCTTTTCAATAAAATAGCCTTTAATCACTTAAAAGATTTTATTAAAAATTCCCCATGGACCAATTACAGGCAATGTTTCCTCACCATGATCTATCCAGAAATCATGCCCAAGTCTTCCTGCGCCACAGACTGAGGATGCTCCTGCGGCCCGCTGTCTCTCCTTGTGTCCCCAGTGTGTCCGTCTCTACGTCTCTGATTCTGGGCATGTAGATGTCCCTGTGTCAATCTCTGTCCCTCTGTGACTTGGCCTCTCTATTTATCAGTACCTACACACTGTCCCTACCCTCTGTTCTCTGCTCCCTAATTGAAGTCTTCCTCTTCTTGCTCTCACCTGCCTCACTGCCCCTTTGCTCCACTCTCCTGCCACCCCGTCTTCCTCTCTGAGATCCTGCTTTGGACTGTTCTCCCACCACCCCATCTCCCTCGGTGAGATCCTTCTTTCTCTCTCTTCAGTCCTGTCTCTAGGCATTCCTTTAATTCTTTATGCCTTCAAGAAACCTTTTCCAACTTGGAATGACTGCCAAAGCTAGCCAAAAATTCCTTGGAAACACACCCTCTTAGCTATTTTTGCATAAGGCAACTTATTTACAAAACATTATTACAATAATTAACACAAACAATTTAAAACAGCAATCATAGCCTCTGGTCCCTGGAAAGCAGCACATAGAAATTAGTCAGCGTTCCTTTCTTGCCCCTAGACCCCTGGAGAAAATACACACACACACACAGAGCTTTCTGCCTTTCACCACAAATGACTAACCCTTAAGACACTACCAACCTTGTGACTTCTTTTAGTCCATGTTAAAAATGCAAGATACAGCAAGCTAGGCCCATTTTAAACTGCATATGTAAATTAACACTTGATAAACCTGCAGTGCATCTTACAAGGGTATATGTAAAACTTAGTAAATGTGGAATGTAAATATCTTAGCAAAATGACTAAGAAAATGCCAGGAAGGCTATGTTAACTAGTGTGATGAAAATGTGTTAAACGGTCAATTAACCAAGTGTATGGTGCCCCACGATCATATTAATGTTCATAGCTATGATTTAATTAAAAAGAAAACAAATAATGGAAATGCATAGCATTGTAAAACTAGGAACAGACATTTTCATTTGTTATGGCAACAGACAAAAATCTGCTATGTATAATATAAATATATCAAGTTTTTAGGAAAAAAAAAAAAAAAAAAACTATTTAGCACATACCTCACCAGAAGCATCACTTAATATGATGGCATTTTAGAACATTTTTCCCACCAGGAAAAAACTATATTCATTCAGTTATACAAATAGATATTAAGCACCCTTTGTTTCTGAGGGCTGACATAAGAATAATAGGCCTCCCCTGCTCTAAAGGCATTTAAACCCTGATGGAGGAAACAACCAAAGAGAACAGTATTTCATGTATGATAAAGGCAGTAAGAAAAGAGTGTGGTCAGGAGGACCCACACAGTGACTTCTCAGCTTACTTCTGGAAAGATGGGTTGGTCACTGCAAGCCAGCAGACAGAAGGAGACACCGGCATTGGGATTAATGCCAAATTTTGCTTAACGCTGCATATTTCCCAAAACATTATTTGAAAATACTTCCCCTAAGATCCCTCTGCTTTAACCCTCATAAGCACAGGCACCTCTGGGGTACCTGATCCAGGCTCATCAAGCATCGGTGAGGACTGAATGATGGGGACGTCCCAGCTGAGCAGCCATCATGCCCTGTCTAATGTCTGCAGCCTCAGCATCCAGCCTGGGTCTGGCTTCCAGCACACCTGTAGGTGTGCACCAAATGAGTCTCTGGGCAAGGCAGGCAGCGGAGGCATCAGTATCCTCCTCAGATAGATAATTAAAGTAAGACAGAAAACATAATCCCCTGGCCATGTCATCCAGCTAATTAGGAAAGCTGTTGAAAATAGAACAGTAGTTGCTTATCTACTATGAGATTCCTTCCACCCAATACATGCACTAGTCTCTTAATACTGATTTCTTTCATATCCCACAGAACATGCACTTCGAGATCCATCTTCAAAGGTTTGTCTCACCAAGTAAAAGCAGAAAGCACGCAAAGAATGGAAGTTTTCCAATTGCCCTGCTCAAAGAGTTCCTCTGCTTACACCTGAGACTGTTTCCAGAATCAAGCTCTCCAATTCATTTGTTCATTTATTCATTCACTCAACAAGCAGGCACTCATGCTCAGACACCCATGCCACGCGCTGACACAGAGGTGAGGGACTCGCCTTGCCCTGGGCAGCTGACTGTCCTCTTCAAAGACCGTCTCAACCAGAGAGGCCTCTTGCTTCTTTCATAAACTGATGAAATAATTTCTAATTTTTCATAGCAATTCATGTTCAGCCTGTGCTTTAGTCAGATTTCCACCCCTAAATCTTCCTTTATAAGCATCATTTGGAATTACTTTAACAAACACTAACCCCAGTTCCATCCCAGATGAAGTAAATCAGAATCTTTAAGGTGGAAAAGAATATAAATGGGGCATCAGGCATGTTTAAAATACCCAAACAATTCTTAGGAGCAAGCATTTCCATAGCACCCTCTCCGTGGCATGGTGCAAAAAGGCTACAGAACCAGGAGTCCAAGGCCCCAGTGCCTGCTGCAGGTGCTCCACCAACCTGCCACATGACATTGGGCCGGCCACTTACCTTCCTCCAGCTCAGTTTTCTCCTGTGTGAAATCAAGGAGTTGACCTAAGAGCTCCACCAGCAGGGCTTTCGAGCTGCCCTTGTCTTAGTTCTAACCTGTTTACAGCCACTCACTGCAGAAGATACCTGAC
Source organism: Loris lydekkerianus (assembly GCA_963574355.1). Classification (NCBI taxonomy): domain Eukaryota; kingdom Metazoa; phylum Chordata; class Mammalia; order Primates; family Lorisidae; genus Loris; species Loris lydekkerianus. The sequence continues at coordinate 7,378 of CAUYPK010018548.1, forward strand.
AGCAGCACCCGAGACCCCCAGCTCCATACCCGCCTCCTGTGCGTTCAGAAGAGTAAGTCTGTTTTGGAAAGTGTTTGCTCTTTGGGGCACATCTCTCCAGGGGATAGAAATGGGAAGTTTTTTACACGAACTCTCCCAAGGTGGTAAATGAATACACCTCGAGAGTGGATCAATTTGCCCTTCCTCCCACCATCCCCACACACCCACCCTGCCTTAGACTCGGGCTTGGTGGGAGCAGCTGGCCCTTGCTGTTTTTCACGTGTTCACACCTCCCCGGCCTCTCACCCTGCTCTCTCCATGCCCATGAATGTGCCACATGACGGTGATCTCCTGGTTCAGCTCGGCTTTGTGCCTGAGAACAACCACCAACTCCTCATCTCCACTCTGCCCATACCAGGTTCCAGAACCTTCCCTCCTCTGACTGCCCCCAAGTCGTGCCTAATCTAACTCCTACTCCTCCCTGTTTCCCTCAGGCCCTTGACATCCTAAATACCCTGTGGCAGGATTCTCCCACCCTATCAGGTCCCATGTACCCTCTGTTCCCTGAAAGAGTTGTGTTTTCCTCATCAGTGTGGAGCAACTCCAGCCTCCCTCACCTGCTCCCACCTACACCAGAATCACACTGTCCCAGAATCCAGAGAGACTGGGGACAGTAAGGGTCAGTCCTCTCATTCCAGGGCTCCATCCTGCTCCAACTGTCCTGCAAAATGGCCCTCCACTTTCCACTGCTCAGAGGTAGGGGACACACAGGACACCCTGACCAGCTCTAGTCCCTAGGAAGGTCCCTGCCATCCCTGCAACTCCTGGGTCCACTCCTCTCAGCATTCAGAGCTCAGCCGGAGCAGGGCAGGGTATTCTCTCCGGGCTGGCCTCTTCTGTCTCACCAGCCCATGAAGCCCAGCTTACCTGAGAAAGGACTCCATGTACATTCATGTACAGACCAAACTGTGTCTGCTGTGGTCCAGACTAGGAGGAGAGGGGAATCAGCAACAGTTTCAGGGCACATCTAGAGATGCCTCATTTCGTAGCCCCATTGAAAAAATTTTCACTCTTCCTACTGAGATAGTATCTCATCTCACAGAGACCCAAGGGAGGAAAGAACACATGAGGCCAGCCCTTTGCTCCCCCACCAGGCACATGCCAAGACCTTCCTATCTGTGCTCTTAAACTAGATCTGAGGATTCATATCTCGTTTATTTTTCCCTTGCTAAATGTGCAGCCTTGGGCAAGTGACGTCACTTCTCTAGGCATCACTATTGCTTTCTCTTAACTGATTTTAACAACGTCTACCTCGTGGGGTTGTTGGGAGGAATCAGAGAACCATAGGTAAAACACTTACTGAGTTCATTTCAATGAACTTGACTCATGTCCGAAGTTTTCCTGTTAATTCTTCATTGACCCCAAAACAGAAATTCACATCCCCACGGGACCACATCAATCATACTTATCATTATATCCACAGCCCCTGGGATGGGACAGGGATCTTGGCAGGCCCTGCGTGCCAGTCTGACAGTGAACTGGAATTGAGTTAATCAGGATCAGGGCAGGACTCCACGGCAACCCCACTCTCCAGTGCTAGTGATGGGACCACCTAAGGCTTCCAGGGCCTAAGGCAGAAATGAATATGGCAAAATCCCAAGACATAGAGCAAACAAAAGTCTGCCAAAATATTGGACATTATTTTCAAGTCCAGAGTTAAATCAATAAAGAATTTATTTAAATAAAGTTGAGCACTGAGACTAGATTGAAGGGCACGCACAATTTCCTACATTCTAACATACCTACTACACCAGCCTCCTAAACTAGTCTTCTTCCTTCAAAAACTTGCCTTTCTGTTCCATACTGGACTCTGTAGGCACAGTGATCCTTCTAAGGCAAACCCAGTCGCCACACTGAGCTGCATAAGCATTCCTCCCTCATTCTGTTAACACGACTTAGGGCTCTGTCCTTCATTGCAGCCTGCCTACCTGTCCCTTTCACATCCCATGTTCGTCCGTCCTTCACTCCAGACACACTGCATTTACTCACACTTTGCTGAAATCCTTTAGTTAGATGCCTGTGTTCCCCCACTAGACTAAAAGCTCCCTGAGGGCAAGAATTAGAGTGTCTTGCTTGAGCCAGAAACAGGGAAAGAGCTCAGGAATTGTTCATTGAACAAATGACCCATTTCATACTAAGAATAATGTGTCACCAGTGGAAGAGAACACACCACCAGAAACAGCAACTACAGAACCCCAAATTCTGGATTAGATACGATCATAAATAATTTAAAATCATAATGACCAGGCATGGTGGCTTATGCCTATAATCCTAGCACTCTGGGAGGTCCAGGAAGGTGGACAACCTGAGTTCCTGAGTTCAAGACCAGCTTGAGCAAAAGCAAGACCTTGTTTCTGCCAAAAATAGAAAAACTAGCCAGGTTTTGTGGTGGTCACCTGTAGTCCCAGCTACTGAGGAGGCTGAGGCAAGAGGATTGCTTGAGCCTAGGAGTTTGACGTTTCCATGAGCTATGATGCCAGACACTGTAGCTGGGGCAACAGAGTGAGGCTCTGTCTCAAAAAATATATAAATAAATGAAATAATAATTTTTTTCTATATAGTAGATGAAGAGTCCCCATTTTGCATTTCTACAGTTATTGTCCTTTCAATGTGCAAAGTATGGTAACTGGAGTGAAAGGGTCTTTTAGTATTGGAAGAGAATCTGAAGAGGCATCCTGAATTCTCCAGGAGGTTATCTCATGCTTTACTGTGGGTGTCTGGATCAGAGATGTCCTGGAAGTCAGCCCCTGTCATCTGGATCATTATCCCCTACCAGTCCCTCATTCAAGGAGAAGCCACCACCAGCCACTCCGCTATAGAGAACAGCCCACTACTGATGTGAGTTTGTTCTGACTCAGTGGAAGATGGGCACGGCCAGATACTTCTCCGTTTCCTTTAGGGTCTGTTTCCATTCAGTCCATCAAATGTATGTTCATCTCCAACCATAGACACTGCCTTCTAATTTCTAAAAGTTACTACGGAGAAAACAAGATCAAAACATGTTGGGAGTACTGAACACTGCTGTTGTAGAAGTCCAAGGAAGCTAAGAAGCATGTATTAAATTGATGATTGCTTTATTTTTGTAGCTATTTGTAGGTAGTTATTAAAAAATGAACCATTATTTCCATGACATTTTAACATCACTAATTTGTACTCAACCTTTCCATCACCCTATCCTGCTTGGTTTTTCTGCATAGATTTTTTTCCCTGTTTAATTATGACACTTTCTTACTTCTTATATAGGTGTGTGTATATATGTAACACATACGTGAAATGTTCCCTCAACTAGAATACACATCCCATGAATGCAGAGGTTGTTTCTTCTCTTTTGCTCACAGATACATCCCAAGCACCTAGACTAGTGGCTGGCACGCAGCAGACCCCGGATAAATATTTTTTGAATGAGTGAGTCAGATACGCGGCCATCACAACCCTCCAGGCAGGCATTTTTATTCCCATTATAGAAAAGAGAAAATGGAGATGTAAAGAAGTTAAATGATTTCTCGAGATTATACCTCAAACTCAGATATAGCTTGCTCTAAATTAACTAAGATTTTTAAGCCAAATCAAAACATGGGAGTGCAGGAAACTTCCAGGAGCTGTGTCAGGTCAGATCAAGGGGCTGACAGGACGCTTGTGGGTGATGCTCAGACATGGACAAGGATACATGGTGCATGGTCCGTATCAAATGTCTACTGTGGACAGCAGGTGCTGGAAGAGTGCAAGAAAAATGGATTCATGGGCCATGGAAACCAGCGATGGCTTCAGAAAGGAGGTGACCAAGGACCCAGATGTCCCTACAAGGCTGGGCAGGAATTGGTATTACAGGCAAACAAAGTGAACTGCTGTAAGTTTTCCTGAGTCCGAAAAGTTTATCTTCAAAGATCAGCTATCTGGACCTACTGCCCACCATGAATGCAACTTATTCACTCCTTAGACATTTGCTGAGCAGCACCCACCAAGTTCCAGGGGTCCTGTTCCAAAGCTGTGTGTGCAGGGATAAACTGGCATGGGGCACAGTGGGCACACAAGCCTGTAAGCTAAGAAGGATGCGAGAAGTTCAAGGAGCATTGGAGGGCACCCTGGCCCACAGATCCAATGCTTCCACTGATAATTATTTTTTTTTATTTTATTCTTTAATGTGTTAATGTATTCGTATTTCCAGCACATAATAGATGCTCAAATATTCTGTGGAATACCATAGTAGTAAGTGAAGGCACATGAACAGGTTTGGGGTTCTTCAGATGAGGGAAGTGAAGCTGAGAGCCACTGTGGCAGCTGACTTCGATCCTTCCAAGTCAGTCAGAGGCTGGAATGACTCTCCCTGTAGATGAGGAAATAAAGCTCAGAGAACGTAAAGAATTGCCTAACAAGTGCAGAAACCAGATCAGCCCAACTCAGTGTGACTTTACCCCTGTAAGCCACACTCTACATAGCACCATTGGGGGACACATTTCCTATCTCTACTTTATTGATGAAGGAACTGAGAGTAATTCTCCCCCAATCAAACTGGATTCAAGCACAGAGTAACAAAAGGGAAACTAAAGAAAAAGAACGTAACTGTAGACCATTTTTTCCAGCAATCCTGCCCCAGCTCTATGAGAATTGGCCCCAGAAAGGATAGAGTCCAAATTTATTGAATGGCTTTTTTTATAACAATTCATAATCATTATGCATTTATTTCATGAAATCTCTTGCTTTCTTTACAGCAGAAGTCTTAATTATGTTCAATAATCAAGATTTTCACATAATACACACGCTGTTGACATAAAGCCAGATAAGATAACCTCTCGAGTCAATACAGTTTCTTAGATAGGTTTTAATTTACTTTAATTAGAGATGCTTCACTCTGCTGAGCCAGCAGCAAGTGGTATTATCAAAAAAAAAATTTTTAAACAATACTTAAAATTGGAAATGAACCCTGATTTTTACTCTACCACATCCAAATACTATAAAGAAGTTATATGTTAGGGGCAGTGCCTGTGGCTCAAAGGAGTAGGGCACCGGCCCCATATGCCAGAGGTGGTGGGTTCAAACCCAGCCCCAGCCAAAAACTGCAAAAAAAAAGAAATTGTATGTTATATAAACTGTTATCCTAGAAAATAGAAAATATTTTAATTCAATCACATAAGTCAGCATGATTAATAGTCACTTTCAGTATTTCTTAAGTTACTTTCAATATTTCTTAAGCAGTATCTAGATCATGCAGAATATCTGAAGTTCTTTCAAATTTTAATGCTTGTAACTTATGAAGAAAATCAAAAATAGAAGTATGTTGTTAATTTTGTTTAAATATTTCTTTAAATGATAATATACCTTGACTTAAAATGAAAGGAAAAATAGCTTCTATGGACATAGTTTGGAGATCATTTTTACATGAATCTTCTTTGAGCCAAGCAAGTATTTTTATTTTCTTGTTTCAATTTCCTTATATTATACAGAAATATCATTTTTGTTGCATATTTCATGTGTTCCTTTTGATTCTCCAAATTTTTAAAACTTTTTTTTAATATGTAGAAGTAAAACGGCGAAAATATTAATTTTTCTTCTTCTTTTTTTGGTTATTCCAGGAGGAACAGAGATCCACAGGGAAAGCCCTTGGTTGTGGTCAGTTCTCACTGGGCTCCAGCCGTCCAAAGATGGGGCTTGGAGGGACCCTCCCATGGGGTTACAAATTTCCACCCATGTGTACAATCAGCTTAGGCAAGTCTCCGAGTCCCCCATCTTTGGCCTGCTCTCTTTCAAGCCAGATTTGGAATAGTCTCTATGCCTCCGTTTCCTAATACACAAAATGAGGACCAGTAGTGCCTCGCGGCCTACCTTACAGGCAAAGAATACTGAACGTGTCTGGTCTTTGAAAAAGCAAATGTCTACTTCTAACACTTAATTTAGTTCACATGCAGAAATGTGCCATGTTTCACTATGTACAACGTGCATATTTTTGCCCCAATTTTTGAAGATGCATGTTATACATGGGTAGTACTATTTGTGACCAATGCACAAAATTTCTTACAGCTTGTATCCATTCTTATGTTTTGTAACTATTTGTTACACAAAATTTCTCAAACCATAACATGTTAAAAAATAAATGCTAAAATTTCATTGTATTATAAAATGCAAGTACCTAAATATAAACAAACAAAAAGCTGAATCAAAAAAAAAATTAAAATAAAAGATTTTTCCTTAAAGTTTGGGCCAAAATGTGGGTGCACATTATACATGGGAGTGGCACATGATATATGGCAAAAATGATAATGTTACTTATATGTGTTCATTGGTAAATACTTTTAATATGCCATACTCATTTGATAAAACAACTTTATTTATTTATTTATTTTGCAGTTTTTGGATGGGGCTGGGTCTGAACCCACCACCTCTAGCATATGGGGCCAGCGCCCCACTCACTGAGCTACAGGTGCCACCCAAAACAACTTTATTCTTTCACATCACTGTTTTGACACTAAAACACCTTTTGACTCTTCCAACTCAGTTTTCAGAGCATGCCATCTTCACTTGCATCTAGGTAGTACAGGAGAGAGACATCTTCTGAAACCATCCACAGTGCTGAAAGTCCTCCATTATCTTAGACCCCCAAAGCCCATTCATTTCTAAGGGTGCCTTACAGCATAACCACTGACCCTACTGATGCTTTTCTTTCAGAGTTCTTTAAAATGATTGTTCATGACGATTTAACTTGCATTTATGACATTATCGCCCCAGGAAAAATGATTAAACTCATTAAATAGCTCTGTCTGTGCGTGTGTGTGCACGCTAAAACAATTCCACTAAGTGACTGCGCTGAGTTTTTAAAACTAGCACATACTACAGTCATATCACAGGCAAATATGCTTTACTCAAATAGTAATTTGTTGTCATGAAATAAAACCATTGCCACAGTGCCCTCTAATATTAATTTTGTAAAGACTCAATTATAAGGATATTCTTCTTATGATAAATACATTTGGGATGAAACCACTTTCTATTCAGGCCTATGAGTATCTGATGTAAGACTAAAATTCCTGCCCCTGTCCAAACCTCTCAGAGGTCTGCAGATACACAGAAATCTCTTCTTGTAACTTGGACCAACCTGTCTCAAGCTTTTGGAGCTCTTGGGCTGCTTCCAAATGCAGGACAAAATAGTGGAAGGATTCAAATTTTCTGCCCCTATTCCACCCTGTCCGTTCCTCCTTTCACCTGTTTCCTAAAGATCAGCAAAGCTTGGTTTCTCTGTGGTCTGTGATGATCAGCAGGAGGAATGCTCAGAACCCAAAGCCTTTGGCCAGGCTCTTTACCCAGGGAAGAATCCCTACAGAGTGTGGGCAAAGCTGCTTGGCCCTGGGCCAATGCACCTCTGAGAGTGAAGTTTTCAGCTGGCAGGACAGCCCTGGCTCAGGGGGTCTGTTTGCTCTCTGTGGAGCTCATGGAGAGAAATTTAACACTGGGGACAGAGACAAGGAGACTGAGCTCAGATCAATGAATATGGTCATAGTCAGATGCTCTAAAGACAACTGCCATGCCTAGTTTCTGATCACTAGCAGGGCTGGAGAAAAGTGTGGGCCACAACTTTTAGGGGGTCTTGAAGAAGAAACTGAAGCACTGTAGGAGTTCTATGAGACAACCTTGAGAGCCATTCCAATCAGACACATACGATGTTTAACAGTTGGGGACAGCCTGAAGCCACACCATCGTGGAACCAAAATTTGGCTTCCCTTTGTACCTTCTTTTGTTAAGAGCCCTCATAGCCCTGGACTACTCAAACACCTGTGCCGCTTACCAGCTGGCTCCCCCTCAACCCAATACTTCACATCAAGATTTACACTGCACTTTTTTTCTATGTAAGATGTCCCTAACCCCTTCCGGCAAAGTCAGATTTTACCCACCCTGAATGCCATTACTTCTGGACTGAGCAGCAAAGAGTGGTCAAGAGAAGTTAGACCCAGAGAATTCGACTCATGTCTGTTAGGTAATTGCCCCAGAGAAAGCCCCTCCCCTAGAAAGCCCCTTCCCGACAGACTGGCCAAGACTAGCTGTCTCACTCTTAAAGTTACAGCTATCTGCTGAAAATTTCAAACTCATGGCCTGCCCCTAACGGCTCTTCCCGCCAGAGCAGTAACTCCTTATTGGCTGTTCTACCGCCCTGTCACCATTCTAAGACTTCCCCTAACTGAACTTACATAAAGGGGCTCTCTCTCTCTCTCTCTCTCCTCCTCCCCCCTTTCCTCTCTCTCCCTTCTTCCTTTCTCTCTCTTCTTTTCTCTCCTCCTTGGTGCTGCTCTGCAGCATCCCTCCCTTGCCAATAAAAACCTTTTGCACAAGCCTTGGTGGTCTGTGAGATCTCTGCCTGTCGAGTGCCACCCTTTCAATGTCAATAGACATTTTGAAGCAAAGTGCACAATTACAAATCTAACTTTCTGTGCCTATTTTAAAGATGGAAAACTAAGGCTCAAGGAGATAAGCCAGAATAGCAGTGGGGCCAGAACTCACTAGTAGGCCCCTATGACCCCCTAGTTGGATCTCTTCTTATTGAGAAAGGAGGTGCTTCTTCTGAGGCCCAGGATGTTCACATCCTAATCCCCAGAACCTCCTATACTGTCAATATTAAATACATATTGCTTCCCTCATGGAATAGCTTTACATTTTGTTGGGGGTAGCTTTATGTTTATTGTTGTGACTCCTTGATTAATCTCTGTCTCCCCCCCTCTAGAGTCAGAGAACCACCGGGTTTGTGTTCATCACTGCCTTCCCTGATGCCAAGCACAGAGCCTGACATAGAGTAAAGGCTAACACATAATTGCAGAAGGTACCACTGGCTGCAATGATGGGCTCCAACTGCCAACATCAAACTTCTCACATGCTGGCCTCTGCCAAGATGGGCCAGATTCTCTCTCTGCCTTCACCCCCACCCCCATGCCAAGCTACCTGCTCTCTCCCATCCTGCAGTAGCTGGCTTCTGCTCCCACATTGGCCTAAGAGTCTCCAACTAGCCCTATGAAATCAACCTATTCTCCCTCCCAAAAGAAATACCCAAGACAGAAAAATCACTCCCGCAGTGCTGAAAGCATGTCCAGTCTTTAAACATTGTCCTGCTTTTTATTTTATTCATAACCAGGCAACCTGAAGCTTTAGCAGGATACACTTTTTTCTCTCTTCCAGATTTAGACAAAAAATGTTTCAGATTATTTTTAACTGAGAACACCCAGCCCCTTCCCCCCACCCAACACCCTCTCAAATCTGTGCTTGGAAACCCTATCTCTGTCCCAGAGACAGACTCCTGCCTGGGGAGGCTGAAGCAGCTCAGGCCATAAATCCTCATCCTGGGCTGGTTAATCCACACAGAGAGGAATGACAAATGCTCTATTTAGCCCTATTTCCAAGAAAATTAGAATTACAAATTGGAGCTATCAGCTATGCTAAGGCCTGCTTGAGCATAACCTTTGGAAATAATGGTGGGAGGGGACAGGGAAGGGCTGGCATCTGAGCCCCTTTCCCTGTCAAGGGAGCTTTCACAGAGATCCACCCCCACAGTGGGGATTGCCCCTCTTTCCCCCACCCCCAGCACCACCAATTAAGGGCCAGGCCCTGGAGAATTCGCTCCAGCTTTGTTCACTGCTGAAGGCACCAAACCAGGTAAGCAATCACTTCCAGGGAAAGTGCAGAAAATTGCTTCTTTAATTGGGTAGATTCTAGCACTAAGAATAATTTAATTGAAAAACAGCATTAATGAGAATCAAAAGGCTTTGAAAGGAGTTGGAGGGAGATGCCCACGTGTCAGAGATGAGTGAAAACGAGCCAGGATTCATGAAAGGCACATGACAAAATCCGTCATCCCCCCACTTACTCTCTCACTCCCCAACACCCTCTCCCCCTGCACAGACATACAAGCCCCCGGAGAGATGGTTTTTGTTACATTTTATTTTTTTAATTTTGCAGCAAGTAATGTGATATGAGGCAAAGGATGTGGGTTTACCGTCGTGGGGTGGGCCCAGGTCCTGCTCCTGCTACGATGGGGTGAAGTCACCCAGCCCCCTGAGACTCTCCCCATCTGTTTTCTTTATTAACTTAACAACTCCTTCCCCCACTCAGTGCCAGGCACTGTTCTCAGAGCCTTACAAATACCAAGAAATTGAATCCTCATACCAAGCCCTTGAGACAGCACAGTTTTTTGTGTCTCCTTTCCCGCAGATTGGAAACCCGAGAGGTACAAGGAAGTTGAAAAATGGGCCTGAGAGATACAGCTAGTGAATTACTGTAGAGCTGGGACTTGAAGCCAGTAGTCTGGCTCCAGAGCCCACCTCTGGCAATACTTGAAGATGGTGCTGTCACCCTTCGATTCCCACTTCCCGAGGGTGGTAGCTGAGGGGACGTAGGCATGGCGCCAAACTCTGTCTCACGGCGTGGCTGAGTCCCCTCCGTCCCTTCTCACTTGTCCCTCCTGCCCTGCTTCCCTGGCCACCAAATGGCTCCTGGCACAAAGCTCTGCTTCTGAGCTCTGAGTGGAAACGCTGAGAATTCTTAGCACGTGTTTGCATGCCACAGCCAGGGTCACACATCCTGCCCCCGGTGGAGAGTCTCTACATGGAATATGACAGAAACATTAATATTATTCTGAACAGTGAGGCAGAGTCACAGCAAACAATCAGCCTGGTAGAGAGGGTGAGATCCAGGGCTCTGCAGCCCAACAGCCAGGGTTTGAACTTGGGCAAGTCATGTAGCTTCACTATGCCTCCTTTCCTTCTTATAAAAATAGAGAAATAAAATAACAAATCCTACTCCAAAGAATCGTGCAAATTAAGAATGTTAAAATAAGTACAGCTCTACAGGACGCTACCGGGAAGATGGTATTAGACCCCCTATCATCCACCATATGTTCTCCAGACCTTGCACCAACGGCCTACCACTTCTTCCAGGCTTGGAACCATTGCTTTCAAGAAAAGCTTATTGCTCTCAATAAGCTGTGGAAAACGTCTTTTGTGATTTCATCGCCACTCACTCACCAGGTTTCTTTGCTGCCGGCATCCCCAGCCTTACCCTAAGATGGCAAAACTGTGTTTCGGTGCATTATTTGATTAATTGTACTGGTTCTTATCTGAGATATAAACTTTGATTTGAAATCAGACATTTCATACTTAGTGATCTCATGAATGTGAGGGGTTAGTGTTGGCACTGCCCCTTGGTGCTCTGCGGCTATTCTGAGGCCAGCAGATTGCAGAGGGCATGGGAGGTGGTGGCACAGGGCTTGGATTGAATCAGACACAGGACCACACCACGTCACTCGGCATCTTCCTTTTATATCAAATAAAATAATAATTCCCACCCATCTCACCTGATTCTGAGGATTCAATGAAGCAGTGTGCTTTGGAAATTAAAAACTAACCCAAAAACGTAGAGCTTTATTCCTAGTACAAAAGCAGTCAGTGAAAAAGTTCACGGAGCCTTGGATTTCAGAGCAACCAAATGGGCCAAAACCTTCAGGGCATTTCCAGATAACATTCTCTGCAACTGATCTATATCATCTTATAATTCTCACAGCCCCATGCCCACTTTATAGATAGGAAAACTGAGGCTCAGGAGGACAAAAGGACCAGTAAGTGTCATGGAACATGGTGGAGTGAGCTTTGACCCAAGTCCCAGATGCTCTTAATCGTGGCATTACATTGTCACTGTCACTTTATGCAGAAGCAGAGTTGTCCGTTCAGAAGAGAAGAGTCTCTGGCCTAAGGCCAGGAGGAGAAGAGGCTACTATTAGCAAAGGCATAGAGGGAAGTAGCAAATAACAACAAACTAATTATTATTAATATCAATTATTGTCACATGCCAGGCATTTCCCATACAGAACTCCTTGCAATGTCCCTGTTTTACACATGAGAAAATCGAGACTCATAGAGGTTACAGAACTAGCCAAAAGTCATGCAGTTAATAAATGTTTGATTTCATTCCACATCTGAGGCCAGAACTCAGCTGTTTCTTTAGATTTCAGATCTGTTTTGGATCTGTTTTCCTATAAAACATTCCAAGGTTTTCCGGGCAAGAAGTCCATCTTACTTGCCCCTGTCCCCCGGATACCCTGCACAATGCCAGGTATAGAGTAACATGCTCCATGGACATTTACAGAGTTGCACTATACTTTAATCACCTATGTATTCAAACACTGAATCATTACAGGATGAGGGCCTAGAAGGAATAATGTAGGCTACTGTTTCCCTCTCCAAACAGAAAAACAAACAAACAAACAACAACAAAAAAAAAAAAACAGATGATCTAGTACAAGTTCATTGCTACCAGCCCACGGTGGGTTCTGGAACACCCCTGGATCCACCAACATTAAACTCCTGTCACGACAATACTTTCATAGTGGCCAACAAGATTAGTGCCCAATTAATAACTAATTTGGGAAGACTGTGCAAAACAGCTTGGCAAACTGCATCATGCCACACATTAGGCTGACGTAAGCACACCCTGCCTGAAAACAGACAAGCACATGGGGCTAAAAGATGAAGACTGGGAGACCCATCTCTGGTCTCCTTTACCACTAATAACCTGCGTGTCCTCAGGCAAAACTCCTCCCCTCTTTGGACTCAGGATCTCTACTCTTTAAGCTGAAAAGCAGAGCGATATTGGATATTGTGAAGGCCTCTTCCAGGTTCAAAATTCTATAGCTTTAGGATACAATTCAAGCCAAGTAAGGCAACCGGATGAGTCCACATGTCAGCAGACATTCCCAGGGAATGTGTAATTACTGGCACTTAACCAACCCATAGTTAACTCCAGGTAATTTCCAGAGGATTTATGGCAACTCTGCAAGCTATTTTGTGAGGGAAGCCATGTATATTTAATATTGACAGCATAGAAGGCAAGTTCCCTTTCTCCAAGCCTATAAATTACCCCAGTCATCAGGAGGACAAATCTACCAAAGGCGTGTTGCAAGCAAGCTACCTCCCAAACAGAAACCAGGCTTAATGGAAAGCTATAAAATAGAGGCAGAAGGAGAGGAATTTAAAGCCAGAAGCCCGTGAGTGGTGTGTGAGAGATCCTGTCTGTGGGCACGGGCACAACCTCAGAGAAGCAAAGGGCAGAAGTCAAAGGCAACGTCCACCACCTCTCCTGACGATAGAAGCGTGTGTGGCTTTCTGTTCAACCCCAGGCACCAAACATTAACTGATCCCCTCCTGGGGATCATGCAACCTGCCTGGGGGACCTGAGTGAGTCACGTGGGACCTGGCTGCACAGAGCTACGCACATGGCCCTCGCTCTCTCCTGTGGGACTTTGAGTCCATCTTAGAAACTTTCTGATAGTCACTTTTCTCATCCCCCAAATGAGAATGTAAAAACTCACGTCACAGTGTGTTCTGCAAGCTTCATAAGGTAATGGGTGCAAGAAAAAGATTGGTAACAATTAACAATAACACGGCTGTAATTAACTCTAACACGGGACGGAAGGGTCGTGCAAGGCTCCTAACAAAGACCCCAGACAGACAATGGATGCTAAAAGCTTCTGGAAGAGCCACATGGAGAAGACACTGCAGGAAAGAAGGAAGGAAGAGACTGCAGAGGAGATGGAGGAAGAGAGGCCACCAGGGATTGGCCGTGAGAGAGGGAAGAAGAGAATGATAAAACCTGAGTATGAGAAGTAACAGAGATGAAAGAAACAGAGGGAGCAGAGAAGCTGGAGAGTTGGGTTACAGGAGAGAGAAGTGAACATAAACCATAAGGGAGACAAAGTAAAACAAGAAAGCAGTAATAGCGCCTGAAGCTGATTCATCGAGAGACGGGCGCAAGCTGCCGATTTAGAGCCACTGGGAGTTTTAAGGGCAGAAGGAAAGGGGCCGCCTCTGGGGAGAGGCACTGTGGCTTTTCACGTTAAACCTGCCTGCACAACTTGGGCCTCGAGGTATATGCACATATTCTTTTGAAAGAAATAAAAATAATTAAAAATATTTGGAAGGCTTGAAACTTAAGTTAACACTGAGTGAGTGCTCCATGCCAGGCACCACCCTCAGCAACTTTGAATACTGTCTACTGTTTGTCATCCCAGCCACGCCACCACAGGGCAATCAAGTCCTACTTTCATTTTCTGTTGAACTGCACCTACTCTGGGTTGTGGTGAGGACTGCAAGAGTCACACTGGTATAGCAGCTGCAAAAGTGCCTGGTGACAGGCAAATGATCAATAAATGTGCGTTTCTGTCCTCAAAGAATTTGACAAGCACATCTCTCCCTTTCCCGAGAGAGAGCTCAGGATACTGAGCCGCTGAGAGCAGCAGCTGTCATGCTCTTTCATGACCCTTACCTCAATGACACAGGCTGGGAATGGGCACCTGAACCCAGCTAAGTCAACAAGTCACTGACTTAGCAAGGCCAGGCCCTTGCTCCACGGTGAAGTCTGCCCCTCGCTCAGGCCTGCTCCTGACCTCCTGTGAGGTCCATGAGCAATAAGCTCCCTGAGACTCCTCAGCTGGTTGAAGCTGGGCTTCTGTCACCAGCCTCCAGCAGTGTCAAGAAGGTTCAAAAGCCAACATCATTTAGATGTAGGTCTCTCTAGGGCAGCGCTTCTCAGCCTGTGAGTCGCGACCCTTTTGGGGGTCAAATGACCCTTTCATAGGGGTCACCTAAGACCATCCTGTATATCAGATATTTATATTACGATTCTTAACAGTAGCAAAATTACAGTTATATACATATATAACATATATATATACAATTACAATTATAGCAACAAAAATAATTTTGTGGTTGGGGGTCACCACAACATGAGGAACTATATTAGAGGGTCGCGGCATTAGGAAGGTTGAGAACCACTGCTCTAGGGGGAGCTCAGCTTTGATATGCAAGGAAAAAGATGCAAAAAAAAAAAAAAAAAGTAGAGGAAGGATGTGCATTCAGTGAATTCTGCATTTTGGCTGTTGCTATTTCATAGCTAAGGAAAAACTCAGCAAAGCAATCTCTGGTCACAGCTAGCAAACCATCCTTTCTTTGCATATCTATCTTTCCAACCCACAATCTGTGCCATTTGGATTTCATGGTCTAAAAATATCTTCTAAACTTCCAAGTATATTGGCATGCGCTGGTGGACTCAAATTTTTAATCCATTTGTAAATGTTTTCAAACAGCTCTTTTTTTTTTTTTTTTTTTTTTTTTTTCTCCTAGAATTCTATTTCTTGCTGAATCACTTCCATCATTCAGTTTGGCATTTATTGTGAGCAGGAAGGAAATCTTGAACACAAATGTCAGCCAGGGCCCTGAAGGCTCCCAAAGGCTGCAGAGCGTGTGCGAGAAAGCAGAGCCAGCACTGACTGGAGAGGGGGCGGTTGCCACGGGACAGTGGGCAGAGCACAGGCTTTGGGGTTGACTCTTCCGGCTGAGTGACCCTCAGCAAAATCCTAGACTTCTCTGAGCATGTTTCCTCAGCGACCACGTGGGATAATGACATTCAGTTTAGTGCCGCCTCTGCAGAGACTCAGTGGGTTACAGCACCACAAGGCAGGAGCTTGGTAAATGGCTCCATTCTGAATTGTAGGCACCATCTTGGAACACATCTCAGAAAGACATGTTCCTGCTCCCCATTCCTCCTCTAGTCAGGGCAAAGTCAGCCTTACAAAACACACACCCATTCAGGTCAAACACAACATTTGTACCCTTGAATTAATCTGAAAATAAAAAGTAAAAAAATATAACACATACCTAATCACGCCACTCTGTGCTGTGAAGCCTGGTGGCCTGAGGACCCTACTACACAGCCTTATCCAGTTTCTGATCCTCCCTTCACACAGGCCTCCCCGGCTGCCTGCCCCTCGGCCTCCACAAAGGATGTTCCTACTCGCCTCAGGTGGCTTTGCCCTCCACGTCAGGGCCTCCCCTCGGCCACTCACTCCCCTGCCCCACCTCTCCAGACCCCCACAGGAAGTGACACGTCTGCTGGTACATTCCCCCAGGTCCGCAGACTCACCCTCTCCTCCACAGGCAATGAGTGGGTCACAGGCTCCATGCCGTCCCCATCGCTGTGGCCTGGAGTGACAGACTGGTTGGCTGATTCCAGACATTGTGATTAAGAATACAGAGGGATACAGTCCCCAAAGGGGAATGACCGGTTAGATGTGGGGAGGCAAGCATTAGTGGTTAATGGCCAACTCTAGTGCCCGTGTAGGAGTAAGGAACAGGGCAGGGGTCACACATGTGCCAAGCCAGTCCAGGCTGTAAAGTTTTACAAACTGGGACATTAAGGTCCAGTTCACGCCAGGTCATCCGTGCATGGCCCCCACATCAGCCCTTTCCCTACTGTGTGGCTAGCTCCCCCAACCCCCAGGACAGTATCTTCACATGTCAATGGAGTCCACGTGCAGCAGTTGCAGCCACAAGCTGGGCAACAGAAGATGTGAGGACCAGTTTCTACAGAGGTCTGGGGTGACAGGGCCCTGCAGGGCTGACTTCACACCATATCCCACAGGCGCAAGGCAGACGTGTGGCGAAGTGAAAAGGAAGGACAGTCTCGCCACCCAGATGCCCTTCTTTCCTCACCTTCCTTTTCCCTCAGTCCTTCCGTGGGCACACCGCCTGCAGAATCACCTCCTGTGGGAAAACCTCCCTGAGGCACCGGCCCCCACCCGGGCAGACGTTGCCCTGCCTCCCCCCATGTGTCCACTGCGTAAGGGACACTCTGCACATTCTATTTGTATGACTATGTGATCATCCCCACAGCTCACCTCCTTGGGGACAGAGAATGAGTAGGTGCCCAGTAAATGTTTAATGACTTAGTTTATGATGCAGAAGTGCCAAGTGCAGGGGAGAAGATGCAGTCATGACATGAACAGACCCACAGGTGGAGGAGGGAAGGAAGGCACGCTCCACACAGGTCACCAGGCTGCTACCACAGAGGACAGGGCTCGGCAGAGTCACCACAGTCATCTAAGGATGATAACAGTTACAAATATTTAAGGACAACATTTCCTCCAATGAATTGATGAGATGAGATGTGATATCCCCAGGCCTTAAGCAGCACGAAGGGGCCGAGACCAGGACGGGCTCAGGGGTTGGCATGTTTGGCCAGCCAGAGTGTCAAGGGGCTCAAATAGGATAGGAAAATGAAATAATAGGACATTTTCTAATCACGTTCATTTTTTTCACAGAACTAAGCACAACAGCATGGGAGAGGACACCTAAAGTCACTTATATACCAACATAAAATTTACCACTTTAACCGTTTTTCAAAGTGTACAGCTTGGGAGCATTAACTACACACACGCTGTGTGGCCATAACCACCTCCACCTCCACTTCCGCCACCCTCAGAATGAAACTGTTCCCAGCAAGCAAAGCTCCACCTTCCTCCCTCCCCAGCCCTTGGCAACCACATTCTCCCTTCTGTCTCTATGGATTTGTGACTCTAGGCACCTCATGTCAGTGGAACCACACAGCACTAGTCCCATTTCCCTTAGCATACTGTCCTCAAGGGTCAGCGGTGTGGTAGCTGTGTCAGAACTTCCTTCCTTTTTAAGGCTGAGTAGTATTCATGCAAGCACTGTTTTGTCACCTCTACTGGAATCTTCTAGCAAACATGAGGCACTCCTTGATTCCAGGACAACTGTGCCCCTGCAGTCAAGTTTGCCTGGCGCCAAGCTCGGGGTGCGGCAGAAGGGGTCCTTGCCTTTGCTTCTCCCATTGCTCCTGGCTCTGGCCAGTGAAAGCCACAGAGATGTCAACTCCTCACCTACAGGACGGAGCTCACAGCCCTCCTCCCTTCTTCCAACAAACTAGTTGGACTTTATCTGTCAAACCCTGGCCACCCTGCTCACACTCCTCTGGACAGCCTAGTGAATCAGTCTGCGTTACTCAGTCAAGTAACACACACTGGGGCTGGCCCCATGCTGGGAGTGGGGGGCACTGAAATGAACTTGCCATGGTCTTTGCTGTCCAGCTCACGATTCAATAAACCGAGACAAACAAGGAAATAAACACAAAACTTACAATTACAGCCTGGAAGAATCCAAAAATGGTGAAGACTTGGGGTGAGAGAGGCGCCTCCTAGAACCTGAGGAAGCCACTTGTGTGTTAAGGGAACAGCATCCAAGACACAGCAAGGGTCCCCTGGGGAGGCAGCCCTGGGGCTCTCTGGAAGGAGAGCAGGCTGCAAGGGAAGAGCCCAGCTGAGGAGAGAGAGGGGGGCCGGATCACGAGGGAACTGTGAGCCTCAGTGAGGAGGTGGTTCTATTCCAAGGTCAGCAGACAGCCACTGAAAGGCTTCCAGTAGGGGATGGGGGGTCTGCGGGTTGGAGGGATGCATAATGTAGTTCACAATGGAAAAAGGTGACCCAGGCAACTGTTCGGAGGAAAATAAATGAATAAGAGCAGAAGGCAGAAGAAATGTCAGGATAGTGCAGGAGACGAGGCCAGAGACGTCAGGCTGCCCAGAATCACAAGACGGGACTCCCTGAGGCCAGTGACCGTGACGCAGCCATCACCACATCCTCAGATCTTTCCACATTAGAACCTGGGGCCTAACACCAGCGGGGCTGTCCTGGGCTGAGAGGCCCCATCAAGATGGGTAGCGTCCCCAACCCCAGTTCAGAGGCCAGCAGCTCCCTCCCATTCCTCTGCAGAGCCGCTGACTCCCTCCTCTGCCAGCCGGCCTGTGACCAGTCAATTCCCATTGATCTGTTTGTCATCTTTGAGCACAGACATCAACTGACTTCAAACCTGGACCAGAATCCAAATCCACATACAACAGACTCTGGCTAAATTGTACTCAGAGGAAAGGGTGGCTGTGAGGACGTGGAAGTACAGCTGTCCTGGCCCAACCAGATGGAACCTCCTCCTCTGGCTGCCCCACTCCTGCAGTCCCCACAGAAGCCAGAGTCATGCGGTCATCTGAGAGCAGTTTCCAGCATCCGTGTTCAGACTTGGGGTTTGCTTTGGATGCTTCAAGGCCAAAGGGGTTAGTCAGTAATATTGTTAAACACAGACCTCATGTCCAGCACCGTGCCTGGCACTGTCCATTGTAGGGAAACATCTCACCCGTGGCTCTTGCCTGCAATAGGACCAGTCTGGGGGGGATGCTCGTAGCAGACCTTGCCACAGCAGAGCCTAACGCGGGAAGAATCAAGTGCCAGCTCCACCAGGGCCCAGGGGAAAAGGCTCAGAGAAGGACTGCAGGAGAGAACACTGGCTTATCCCCAGGCCCGTCTGGGCCCTGTCCGAGCTCCACGGCCTACCAGCGCTGTGCCCCTGAGCGTGTCACCCAATCTCTCTGAGCCTCCTCTTCCTCATGTCCACACCGAGTCATACAAGATTAAAAGCATTCATAATGCACTCACAGTGGTAGATTAATAGCAGTAACTTCCTTTTTCCAGAGTTGATTGTGTCAGCTCTGCCCTGTTCCAAGCACTTCATATCAATGCATGCATTTTATTCTCTCAACACTTTTAAAGGAAGGAAAGGAGAGTTTCCTCCACTTTATAGACAAAGAAATGGACACTGAAGGAATGAATCAGCTCATCTCAGAACCTGACACGCCCCATCCTTTGTCCCTCTGCCCCCTGGGGAGCAGCAGATGAAATGGGCTGGAGGAGTCAGAGAAACTCAGGGAGGAGCTGGATGCAGAGAAAAGCATGAGAAGGGTTTGTGCAGCCAGGCTCACAGCCTAAAGGTGGAACAACCCACGTGTCCAGCAATGACAGATGGAGGTGTATACGTCTGGTAGAGTATTATGCAGCCAGAAAAAGGAAGGGAATTTGGACACATGCTGCAAGAGTGATGAAACTCGAGGACAAGGACAAATTCCATGCAATTCTGCTCCTGTGAGGTACTTAGAACAGTTACAATCACACAGATGGAGGAACGGCAGCTGCCAGGGCCTGGACAGGGAAATGGGGACTTACTGTTTAATGAGTACAACATTTCTGTTTTGCAAGATGAGAAAAGTAATTCTGTGGCTGGACCGTGGTGATGATAGCACAACAATGTGAGTATATTTAATACCACTGAACTGTACATGAAAATGTGGTTAAAATGGTCAATTTTATGCTGTACAAATTTTACTGTAATTAAAAATACACGGCTGTGGCAAAAGAGGGCTATGGTCCTGCTCCAGAGCTGCTCCAACTCCCCACACACTCATTTGGATTTACTCCTTCATTCCTGCAGGTGGCATTTTCTGTTTTTCAGCTGGAACCCTGGGGGCCTTGATCCAGCTTCACCATCATCATCATCAATTGTAGCAAATGTTCACAGCTCTCACTCTGTGTCCTGCACCCTTCCGTGTTTTATCTCCACTAACTTACGTGATCCTCACAACCACATTTCTGGGTGGAGACTATCAATCTCCCCATTTTATAGATGGGGAAACTGAGATACAGAGGAGTGAAGTAACTTACCCAAGGTGATGCCACTAAGATTCAGACTCCCCGCTCCAACACACCCTTGTCATCCTCCCTGCCCCCCAGCCCTAGACAGGGCGTCCTGCAGGCTGGAGAGGAGAGGGTCTGCCTGCTGGCGATGCTCCAGGAGCCAGCTTGCTGCTTCTGCCCTTTCCACTGTCAGCATTTCCCACTGTTATTCTTTTTCCAGGTGAAAGCAACAAGATCCCCAGCTTAATTTGTTTCATACAGTGACTCTAATTAACGTTCCAAACATCAGAGCTTGGGGATTGAGGAGTACGTGTGCGCACGTATGTATACGTGCCTGAGGTTTGTAACTTTTATTTTCCCCAACTTTTGAAGGGATGTATATGGATATTTTACCCAAGGCAAACTCTTTCTCTTCTCTGCCTTCAGCCCTGACCCTGACCCTGACACTAGTCCATCCTTCCCTCCATAGATCAAAGAGTTTTGAAGGAATGTATATGGATATTTTACCTGAGGCAAAAAGCAGTTCTGGCTTTCTTGAAGTAATAAAAAAACTGCAATCCTCCAGCCTCCTACATACAGCAGAACCTCCATAGTTGACCACCTCCCTATGTGGACCACTTCCCAGAGTTGACCTAATTTCCATAGAATAGACACGTACCTCATTTACGTGTCAGTACAGTAGGCCCAGTTCCTTATGTTGAACAGTTTGTTACAGTTCCTTGAGGGGTCTGTTTACAGAGGTTCTACTGTAGATGTTTTTGTTCAACTCATCACTGACAGTAGGAACTCTGGGAATCTGAGGCCACAGGCCTTAACCAGAGTCATGGCCTTTGGGATGAGAAGTTGTACAGATCAGAGGCTAGTGGTTCTCAAAGGGTGCCATCACCCCAATCGCAACCTTTGGAAAGCCTGGGGGTCTGGTTTACCACAGCTGGGGAGTTTAACAGCGTCTGTAAGCAGGAGCCCAGGTGCTGAGCTTCCTGCAAAGTGGACAATATTCCCATCCAATGCGGAACAGTCCCATCCATAATGCTAACAGCTTTTCCACTACGAGAAACCCTAAAAAGCATCCAACTTTTTAAAAGCAACACTCAAGTGTTTCAGGGAAGAATAGCACAGAAACTACAGTTTGTTGTCAAAGGTCCCATAGAAATTCCACAGCTAAGAAAAGTCCTATCTTCCCCCACCCCCAGCTATATCTCCTATTTCATCCTGTCACCATGCAGCTCCTCCACCCACTCCATTGCCACACACACACAGCCCCAGCTGCAGCCCCTGGGAAATGATCACTCTTGAGTCACCTCCTGCATTTTCCTGCCTCCAAGGCTTTGCCAATGACTCCTCTCTGCCTTCTGCCCTGACACCAGTCCATCCTTCTCTCCCTAGATCAAAGGCTGCCTCCTCCAGCCTGCCGGAGCTGCGTCTCAGAACCACCCACAGCAGTCCACCTGAGTTGTGACTTCCTGCCTGTGTGCCAAACTTTCAGCGTCTGACAGCAGTTCTTCAGCATTACCATCACCATCAACAGTATCCTGCCAGTTGCTCAGCAGCCAATCTGCCACCTATGGTGACAGGGGTCTACTAGGGCAGGTCCTATTATCCCATCTTACTCAGGATGAATTTGAGGCTCAGGAAGGTTAAGCAACTTGCTGGAGGTGGCACACATGGTAAAATAAAGATTTGATCTCAAGTCTGACAAGAGTATCCACAGTGTGGCTAAAGTTTACCCTGCCTTCCTCTGTGATCCTGAGAACATCCACTGCCTGTCACCTCAACAGTGAGAAACCCAGCTCCCACCATCACCACCTTCTCCTTAGCTGTTCAATTCCAGTATACGTGTACAACAGAATGACTGGGCCACATCCCTATGAGAAACAACTTTATCTACTACAGTATAGCACTTACATGCTATTCTTTCTGCCTTCAGTCTTACAGACTTAGACACCACTCATTGCCAAAGCTGCTTGGGTCAGCACCTTGGTCAGCACCCTCTGCCCCCATCACCTGTAATCAAGTTATTTCATTTATTTGTAATGCACGTAATGGAATAATTTATTTCATTTGTTTGTTACAAGTAAATAAAATTTTCTCATTACCATCTGCATTCTTTTCTGGGACCCCCTGACCTCCTAATTATTATTTTTTTTAGTTTTCAAACACAATGTTCACTTTTAATGCTATTAAGTCCTATAAGTTTTGACAAATACATTAAGTCATGTATCCACCATCACAGTATCATACACATCATTTCACCACCCTAAAATATCACCCTGTGCTTCATTTATTTAATTCCTCCCCACCCTTTGAGCCCTTGGCAATTATAATATAGTTTTGCCTTTTCCACAATGTCATATGATTGAAATCACACCATATGTAACCTTTTCAGACTAGTTTCTGTCAATTTGCCATATGCATTTAAGATTTATTTATAATTTTTTTGCTTGATAGCTTATGTCTTTCCATGACTGCATCATAGTCCATTGTATGGATGTACAATAATTTTTTCATCCATTCATCTTCTGAAGGACATATGGTTGCATTGTTTTTGGTGATTATGAACAAAAAACTACAAACACTTGTAGGAATGTTTTTGTATGCATATGAGATTTCAAATAAGTTAGGTATATAATTAGGACCACAATTACTGGACACTCCAGTAACACCATATTTAGCTTGGTAAGAAATTATCTGTCACCGAGGTGGCTATGCCATCTTTCATTCCCACCAACAATGAAGTAGAGTTCCTGTTGCTCCATATCCTTGTCAACATTTGATACTGTCATTGTTTGGGATGTTAGCCACCCCTATTTTAATAGGCATGTAGTGATATCTAATTATTGCTATTGCCTAATTGCCTACTTATTTATAATTATGACTGGGAATCATTTCATATACTTATACGTCATCCATATATCTTCTTTGGCGAGATGTCTGTTTAGACGTTTTGTCTATTTTTAATTGAGTTTTTTAATGTGTACTTTTTTATTGTTTGGGATTCATTGAGGGTACAAAGAATTAGGTTACACTGATTGCATTTGTTAGATAAAGTCCCTCTTATTATTGTGTCCCACCCCCAAGATGTGTGCCATATACCGTGACTCCCCATCTCCTCCTTTCTCTCTGCTCAATAATCCCTCATTCCCCAACCCATCCTTATATTAGCTCATCTACTGCTTTCTTATTAGAATTGAGTACACTGGATTCTTTTATTTATTTATTTATTTATTTTTAGAGACAGAGTCTCACTACGTCACCCTCAGTAGAGCGCCATGGCGTCACAGTTCACAGCAACCTCAAACTCTTGGACTTAAACAATTCTCTTGCCTCAGTCTCCCACGTAGCTGGGACTACAGGCACCCTCCACAATGCCCAGCTATATTTTTGTTGCCGTCATTGTTGTTTAGCAAGCCTGGGCCAGGTTTGAACCTGTCAGCCCCAGTATATACAGCTGAGACCCTAACCACTGAGCTACGGGCACCAAGTCAGTACACTGGATTCTTATTTCTCCATTCTTATGATACTCTACTAGGAAGAATGTGTTCCACCTCCCCAGGTTAATATAAAAGATGTAAATTCTTCATCTTTTTAAATGGCTTAATATTATTCAATGGTATCATATAGCACAGATTGTTAATCCATTCCTGGGTTGGTGGATATTTAGGCTGTTTCCACATTTTGGCAATTGTAAATTGAGCTGTGATAAGCAGTCTAGTACAAATGTCCTTATCACAAAAGGATTTTTTTCCTTCTGGGTAGATATCTAGACCTAGTAATGGGATTGCAGAATCAAATGGAAGGTCTAATTTGAGTTCCTTGAGAATTCTCCATGCTTCCTTCCAAAATTGTTGCATTAGTTTGCAATCCCACCAGCAGTGTGAAAGTGTTCCCCTCTCTCCACATCCACTCTAGCATCTGCAGCTTTGAGACTTTGTGATGTGGGCCATTCTCACTGGGGTTAGGTGATATCTCAGGGTGGTTTTGATTTGCATTTCTCCCATGATTAGGGACAATGAGCATTTTTTCATATGTTTATTAACCACATGTCTTCATCTTTAGAAAAAACTCTACTCATGTCTCTTGCCCAGTGATGTATGGAATTGTTGATTAATTTGAGTTCTCTGCAGCTCTGAGTTATCAAGCTTTTGTCTGATTCATAATATACAAATATCTTTTCCCAGTCTGAAGGTTGTCTATTTGCTGTGGTTGTTGTATCCTTAGCTGTACAGAAGCTTTTCAGTTTAATTAAGTCCCATTTGTTTATGTTTGTTGTTGTTGCAATTGCCACGGAAGTTTTATTCACAAAATCTTTCCCTAGTCCAATATCTTCAAGTGTTTTATCCATATTTTCTTTGCGGATTTTTATTGTTTCATGCCTTAGGTTTAAATCTTTTATCCTTGAATGAATTTCTGTAAGTGGTGTGAGATGCAGGTCCAGTTTCAGTCTTTACATGTAGTTATCCAGTTTTCCCACAGCAGAAGATATTAACAAATGGAAGAACATACCATGCTCATGACTGGGAAGAATCAACATTGTGAAAATGTCTATACTTCCCAAAGCAATCTACAGATTCAATACAATCCCCATTAAAATACCATCATTATACTTTCAAGTTTTGGACAAAATAATTCTTCATTTTGTATGGAAACAGAAGAAAAACCATATAACCAAGGCAATTCTTAGCAATAAAAATAAAGCCAAGGTTATCACCCTACCAGACTTTAGGCTATACTACAAGGCCATAGTGATCAAAACAGCATGGTACCAGCACAGAAATAGAGACATTGACATTTTGAATCTAACAGAAAACCATGAGATGAAACTAACATCTTACAGCCACCTGATACTTGATAAACCAAACAAGAACATACACCGAGGAAAAGAATCCCTATTCAATAAATGGTGTTGGGAGAACCGGATAGCCACATTTAATTGAGTTTTTATTGTTAAATTTTAACAGTTCTTTATATGTTTGGTACAAGTGTTTATCAGGTATTTGTTTTACAAATATTAATATCTCCCCCAGTCAGTGGCTTTGTATTTTTGTTCTCTTAATAGTGTATTTTATCCATTAAATATTCATAACTACTCTTCTGCAGATGAGAAAAATGAAAGTTCCAAATGACTTTTCCATAGTATCATTTTAGACTTGACTAACACCAGCAAGTATAAACTGTAAAATCAACCAGCTATCACATGACCTCATAAATAAACTAAAAACTACTGAACTGCACATGTTAAATGGCAAATTTTATGGTATGTAAGTTATACTTCAATTTTTTTAAAAAATGGTAAAAAGAAAATGAACAGCCAATGAGTGACAATGGTAAAAATATGAACTCAGGACTTTTGACCAGAAATTGCACTCAAAACATCTGAGGCCAATTCCCAGCCCTGCCCCTGTAAAACCCCGAGAAAGGCAGATAATTTTTTCTGAGCCTCAGTGTTCCCAGTAATAAAATAAGGGCCAATTATACACATTAGATAGCATTGTCACAAGGATCAAATGCAACCATGTTTTTAATGGTTCACCTTATACCCTGGACAGAGTAAACCAATAAAGAATAAAAGGAATGATTACTATTATTATTATTATGTGAAATTATATTATTAATATGTGAAAATTGGAGGACATTCTCTCTCTGTGCCTACCATTTTCTCTCCCTTCCTCTCTCTTTCTGCCTTTTTCCCTCTCTACACACACACATACACGTGCACACATGCATACAGTATATGCCTCACTCAAAATACAGACACAATTTCAGCAATCAGAGAAAACACAAGACATAATCTTTACCTTTAGCAGATTTTTACTATGTAAGATGGCTGTATTTTCAAAAACAAAACTTGGCCCATAATATATTCCTATCTATGAAATAACTCAGATTAATTCATATATTCCTATCTATGAAATAACTCAGATTAATTCAGTGGGATTCAAAATACTAGTTTGTGTGACTTCACTCAGAAAATTCATTTACAGTATTTATTGAGCTCTTATTATGTGCAGGCTCCATGTTCATAGAGAATGGCTTCTTCCTGCAGAGGACTAGAGATAACACTGGAATGTAAACAAAATAAAAATTATAAATGTAAAATAAAAATAGGCCAGGTACCGTAGCTCATACCTGGGCGGCCAAGGTGAGAGACTCTCTTGAGCCCAGGAATCTTAGCCTGGATGACAGGGGAAGGTTCTATCTCTATTAAAACAAATACACACATACATACATAAAATTTAAAAAAATAAAAGTAGAATCAAATAACAAAAAGTTTTTGGAATAAGAAGTGCAGTCCAAGAACACATGAAGACAGGAAAATCCTAGAGGAATCTAAACCCCAGATATAGTCGATATAAGGTTGTGGCTCTAGTGGAACCACAAATTTAACCCACAGTCCCGGCAGCCAAAGGAAAAAAGAGAAACAGAAGCATCCTGCAGAATTCAGTTTCTATGAGATGAAATCATAGCAATTCATTCAGTAATGTGCTAGGTTTTTCACTCCAGTGAAGCTAAAACCTTCTAGATGTCTCTCCCCTTTCTCTGCAAGTAAGCAAAACGCAAGGTGTGTTCAGAAGTGCAATGAGATTTTATAATCAGTGCCGGGCCGTCTAGAGGTCATGGGGGCCAGGCGAGAGATTTCCTCAGCATCTCTGCTTCCTTAGGAAACGGGCCAGGAAACAGAATTTTCTTTTGTATACCTCTTTCTTTGTTGCAGTGTAAAGTCTTCCTTTTACCATAATGTTATGTCAAAACTTGCGCCTTGATCGTGTTCAGGGGTATAACCTTAGGGTAGACGTTACGGTCCTTTACTGACTTCTCCATTGCCTTTGTACCCTGTCACCATTCTTATCTCAGCAGAACAGGGAAAGAGTGGGAAGGAACAGACTTTACCCTCTATCTACTATAAACCCAGACCAGGCTTCCGACGGTACCAGAGCCATTTCATTTAACCTTTCCAGGTGGGTAGGCATGCTCCATGCTAGAGGAGGAAACAGGTTTAGGCAGGTTCAGTGGTTTACTCAAGGCTACTTGGCTACAAAATGATACTGCCAGCACTCAAAGCCAGTACTCATCTGTATCTGTGTCTGCTTCTGTCACTGAGACTGACACCCCTTGGGGGCTGACACTGTGCGCAGGTGTGTAATGGGACTTTGCATCCAGCAGGCCACGTGCAGTGTTAGGCTCCAGGCTGCAGAGAATGCATGCTTTCGTGTATGGTATGTCCAGCTAAAAATCAAGATTTCAGCCTCCTTCCACAGCTCAACTCAAGGTTCACCCAGCTCTAGGTTTATGAGCTCACTTTCCCTTGCATCCCTTTCCACACCTTTTCTTCAGTGTGTGAATAATCTAAAGAAGGAAGGTTCTAAACACATACTTTGTCAGGGTCACGGCTGCACATCAGAATATGAAGGGAGACGTGGTCTCCCCCTGTGCACATGATGTACTCTACTTCTTGGAGGTGGAAACCTTTCCTGACCCATTTAAACAGCGTTGACAACTTTACCTGAACCCCAAGGAGACCCAGGCTAAGCATGTGTTAGAGTCAGTACCACACTACTAAGCAATTATGTGTGTATTCACCTACTCAACCGTGAGCCCCTCAAAAGCAGAAACAGACTGACTTGCCCCTGTATTCTCTAATCCTGGCTGACAGCTACCACCTAGTAGGCCCGAAATCAGTGTCTGCTGAGTGATCACTCAGCATATCTTGAGTTTGATCAGCAGATATCTGAGGGGACGCACATCCAACCCAAAGGATTACCATGTTTCCATGAAATTTCTTCCCAACCACATAAGGTGTTGAAATCATGGCACAAAAGAGGCATGCGAGAAGAAATCTCAGCATTTCTTTCAGCATTCCAGAATTGTGAGCATTAATCCCTTCCCCAGAAAACCAGCACTTAGGCAAAGGGCTGAAGTCCCAGCAACAAAGATCACAACCTGGTGGTGACTGAGATCAGAGGGCGGAGCCGCTGTCTCCAGCGGGAGCTCTTTCTCCATGGCTGCTGGGCCCATCTCCCAGAGGAACCAGGATGCCACCGTGTACCTGGGTGGTCTGGATGAGGTGAGTGAACCACTGCTGTGGGAACTGTTTCTCCAGGCAGGTCCAGTAGTCAACACCCATTAAAAAAAAACCACGGCGGCGCCTGTGGCTCAAAGGAGTAGGGTGATGGCTCCATATGCTGGAGGTGGCAGGTTCAAACCCAACCCCAGCCGAAAACTGAAAGAAAAAACAAAACAAAACACTCAACGGGGAAAGGGAGGGGAGGAAGGGAGGATGGGTGGAGGGAGGGTGATTGGTGGGACCACACCTACAGTGCATCTTACAAGACTACATGTGAAACTTACTAATATAGTATATAACTATCTTAACACAATAACTAAGAAAATGCCAGAAAGGCTATGTTAACCAGTTTGACGAAAATATTTCAAATTGTATATAAAACCAGTGTATGGTGCTCCATGACTGCATTAAGGTACACAGCTATGATTTAATTAAAAAAAAAAAAAATTAAAACACTGCATGAAAATGTAAACTAAACTACATCTGAAAACTATATACAAACTGAAAAAACACAGAAGTGAGTAGGGAAAAGCAAATTGTGAAAGGATTGCGCAGGCCAACTCTTCTATGTGCATTTTACACCTATGTTGTAAAAATATAAAAACACCGATAAAAGGCTTATGTACCAGCTCAGATGAGCCATTATTTCTGGACAGAGCAGGAGGGAAATGGGATCCAGAGGAATAAGAGACAGGCCGTGGGGGTAGTGGGCTTTAACTGTATCTGGCTGTTTTATCAAAAATAAACCAAACTACAAGAGGCAATATTGCAGGATGGTGCATGTTGAATCTCACCAGTAGAAGCTAATGAACTGCTCTGCGGGTTGGAAATATTTTAATTGCGAGTGTGATGATCACTCGAGTATACCTCCTCCCTCCTGGGCAATGATCTAGCCCAGGGGTTCGGCAAACTCTGGCCCACAGGCCAAATCCTACCTGCCACTTATATGTGGGTACACTCTATGTGCTAAGAGTGATTTTTACATTTTTTAAAAGGTTGGAAAAAATCTAAATATTGGTATTTCAAATCATGTAAAAATTAAATAAGATTTAAACTTTAGGGTTCATCATTAAAGATTTATTGGAACTCAACCACACTCGGTCATTTATGTTTGTTTGGCTGTTTTTATACAGTAACAGCAAATTTGCCACACAGACCTTATAACCCCACAAAGCTGAAAATATTAACGGTTTGGCCCTTTACAGGAAAAGTTCACTGACCCCTGCACTGAGCCTCTCCTCCCAAAGCACTGGTGAAGAGACACAGTGACAAACACCACAGATACAGTCACATCATCACACAGTGTTGCTTATATATATATCACCTAAAGCTGGAAAAGGCAAGGACCATTTTCATGTGTGGATTATACAATATCCTTGTTAAAGTTTCAATAAAAAGGGCTAAACAATCATGGAGCTCCCACGCTGAGACAGAAGTAATGTCTGGAAATATTTTTACTATCTTCTTCCCCAGAGCTATATCACTGATTCAATTCATTGGCTAGAAATATTCAGAACATGAAATTTTATCACATAAAAATCTTTTTCATGAGAAAAATTCAATCCATCCTACAAAAACTATCATGGGAATTTAACTGCATAATTTTTTAGATGACTCTTCTAATGTTGCTTGTGTCTCTAGATCGGTTTGGAGTAAAATATTTAAAATGTGCCCTGGTACCTCTTGCTTTGATGATGGAAAGTTCTCAGACTCTGGAGCAAGCCACAGCAATAAACCCAAGCACAGGCCCTAAAAATACACATGAAGGATGGGTGCCCTTTATCAATGAAGGGTGCCAATGACACAGAAAAGACAGTGTCTATGGTACACTACATGGTGTCGTAGAAATTGTAGGGAACCCTCAAAGTCAATGGACGCTGAAAAGAAGAAAATGGTTTCTGAAGAGCAATAAGTTCACTTAGAAGAATGATATTCAAAAAGCATCAGTTGCACATTCACGACTGAGCTCTGCATTCAGACAGACGGACCTGCCCAGAGGGGGACCTGCCACCGACACGCATCACTGCCATGTGGGGTCTGGGAAAGCACCACAAACGGGCTTGCATCTGCTTTGTTTGGCAATCAACAGAAGTAACAGAAGTGTCATTTCTGGACCACCAAGAGTGTGCTGGAAGACCACTCACCAACACTGGGTTCAGGTTCCGGGTCTTTCATGACAGTTGTGCACCTCGGGCAAGCCTAAGTGCAGTTTCCACACCGTGAGCACCTGTCACGGCAATGGCAATGAGCACGCTGCTCACGGTTCCCAGACGGTGTGCCAAAGGGCTCCAGGAGTCACACTGAAGGCACAGCGGCATCATGAATCAGGTGCATTTTTTTTTTAATTAAAAAAAAACACAGGATATTTCACTTCTGTCATCCATCACACAAACTACTGTCTAGAGATAGTTCAGGGTTTCAACATTAGATCTCATTGCTATGATAAAAAAGCCAATACTCCATGACAGGAAATGAGGCAATCAGCTGAGAAGCTGTGCCTAGCAGGTGCATGTGAGCCCTCAGTGTGTAACGGTGGTTACTTAAGACTGCTGCAAAGGTATATTGTGTTTTTTCTTTCATTCAATGCATATCATTTTTTCAAACAGCTACAAAGTTTAGACATAAGTTGTTGGGCTCTAACCACTTAATAAACAGAACCACTAACCATTTCTCGTGGCCTGAGGCCCTATAAAAAATGTACTATGACCCTAAGACCACCAGGAACCAAGAAAAGTTAGGAACCTTTAGCTTATGTTAAAACAGTCGTTATGAAGCATACATTAAAAAATTCTTTGTGAAATCCTTTGTAAAGCAATACATTTAAAAATTATTCTTGATAAATGACTTCCATAAAAAGTAAATTTCCAAAGTTTGCCTACTTAAAATTGTAGGAATCTCAATAACCTGGAAGGTCGGCCGTCCACCAGTCGTCATCTTCTAAGACAGCAAAAGAGATGAAATTTCAAGAGACCAGTAGGCAGACCACACAGAACAGGCTCACCGACAAATCAGTTGAAACTGTTCAAAATAGGTGGGTTGTCAACTCATGCAATTGACAAAAATCTATCTAAAAGAGTTCACCACCACCCCAAAGGCTTTACCTCTACTTTACTCCTAGGCCAGATGATATCGCCCCCACTCCACTTCCCACTTTATGGAGAAGGAAACTGGGGTCCTACGTGTTCAGGGGCCCAAAGTGGCAGAGTGGGACTTGAAGCCAGTTCTTTGAACCTATCTCCACCAACCCTTCCTCTAAGACAGGTTGGCGGGAAACCATAAAGGACCCCAGTGTTGAGTTACAGTCTACATAACCACTCAGTCCCGGGTAACCACTCAGCGTGCAGGTAAGGTGCAGGAAGACTTTGCACCGACATCCTGTCGCCTTTGGTTCTCCATGGTTCTCACGTTTTGGCCGCTCATCATCACAACCAGGATCAACCAGGCATTAGCTGCAAACTGACATCAGCCACACTCAGGAGTCAAGCACAGCTGGCATCAAATTCCAACACAGCCACATAACAACTCTCAAGTCCCTGAGGACTTAAAGTAACTTCTCAACTCCAGTTTTTTTGTATGTGAGATGGGTATAATACTTTCCTTGAGGGAATGCTAAGGTTTGTTAGAGAGACTCTGGGACTTGGATATAAAATTCTGATCAGCGGAGTTGGGGGTCCTATTTGCCACATATATTCGTGTGTCAACTGATCAGGTTAGGAAACGTCAACTGTGCCCACGACTGAGGACATTACGGGCAATTTTGATGCCCTGGGGACCATAAAGGAGCCTGACTGCTGTGAGGGACAAATATCCCAGAGAATGATGTGAAGAGAGAAGGAAGAAGGTGTGTGGTTGGGTCCGTCATGGCCAGCAAGGACACCCCAGGTCAAGAAGAACATTTCTGGGCACGAAGCATCAGCTGACACTGGACGTGGACTGACCTAGCTGTCCGTGAGGGCCGTCCACTGAGAGTGTTTCTCTGAAGGTTGCGGTCCTGGTGTCTCCGGCAATCTAGCTATGGGCCCAGAGCCAGATGGAACATTCCAGGCTCACCGTCTTTTGTACTTTGCCAGAATGGCCTAGAGACAGGTGTCGCCAAACAACTTAGCCCAGGTTCCCTTTTGACCAATCTCAGGCACAATGAATTCCAAGCCAATTGGTCCTAATCTCCAGACCCTATAAAATAATACCATGAAGGATCCTGTTATTTATTTTCATTATGGAAATACATATGGAAGGAGAACTGGATGAATTAATAAGAAATCTTAAAGTGGCTCACGCTATATTACTATGTGCTACAAAGCAAGAACGTACTCCAATGTACAAAATTATTTTAGACCAAAACATGTGTTTGCATATTTAAGACAAATGTACCAGTGACTTGTTAAAATAAAGCAATGGCTTGGCTCTATTTAAAATTCATTTGTGTCCTCATTAAAACATTTGCATTGCAAAATGTCTGACATGAGATACCATTATCAGAATCTCTATTGTCTCAAACTCTTCAGGGAAGATTTTCAGCAAACTCATTAAAATTCTAATTTTGCTGAATATAGATTAATAGCCAGTTTATTCTATAAATATCACTTATAAAAACAGAAGTTTTGCTGGTAAAGAAAAGAAATACAATGCAAACAGCAATACCAACTCCTAGACTAGTATTTGGGCAATCTGCATATATTATTGTAAAAAGCAGAATTATGTAATCAAATACAATCGCAAAAGAGGCAAGGCATCACCTGAATTATAGTCACATCAAATTCAATATATGAACTATGATGCATTCAATGTATGCAGAATGTATGTAGAAAATTGACCAATGAAATTCTCACCTACTGAGCAAGCATTCTGCAGAAGAACATTATCAAACATTTCTAAACCTAAAAATATCTTTACAAGGCAAGTATTACCAACTCCATTTTGGAGGTGAGAAAATCTAAAAGACCCACAGAAGTTCAAACACACCAGAAATATAATGGATGGCACAGGGAAGAATCTTTGTTTTTATCATAATCACCCTCGCAAAACAATTAACTTTTCTGGGTGGTTTCTTTTTTCTTTCAATCGTTCACTTCTCAAGGACAGATTGAGCCTGGTTGAATCTTAGCACACATTTAGAGACAGGTGAGTACACATGCTATTAAGCCCCAAAGCTATTAGTATTCATTTCAGCCACTCTTCACAACTACTAAGCTTTAAAATCCTAATTATACACTGAAAAGGAGGACGTGGTGGCACAGACAAGTCAGGAGTAAAAATAATTTTATGTTTGGCATTGAAAGGAATTTAACATTTATATCTGAAGACGAGCAGCTGAAAATTCAAGACCTACCAGGAAGCACAACGAGATGGGATGTAAGAGTGTCCCAGCCTGCCGGCCTCTCCACTGGCCCCACCACGGCCCTCAGGCTGGGAGCCAGTGAGGGCAGCTCCAAGCCCAGCCTGCTCCTGGCCTGAACTAACCTGTTTCCAGACTCTCCCATAGTACATTTGCACTAGCAGGGTCATCATTTCCTTAGGAAAGGAAGGAGTTAATTCTGTAAGTCCGAAAGGCCTTTTGCGGTTTTTCTGGAGCTGGACTTAGGTTGTCTCTAGGCAAAAAACAGAGCTGAGAGCCTGCACTTGCGGGCCATGGACTCCAGCCCTGCCTCTGCTGCTCACGGGTCAGTGACCGTGAATTGCATAAGCTAAGGGCACCCTTACCACGTTCTTCAGGTCTGGTTGGGGAAATCAAATTTCCAGTGCAATATGATCTCAGATGGTTATTGTAAAGTTATACATGTATTTACTGCACATTACTCAAGATGCAGTCACTTGAAGTCTAACGTTAATCCGTAGTATAATTGCTTAAGACTTTTATATGCTAAGATTAGGAACTAATCTACAAAGACTTTATCTACTAAGATCAACAGTGACATGGGCCATTAAAGTCTTATTCTTAGAACTATAAATAGAAATCCATGACAATGACATTACCCACTCAGTGGTGCATTTTCCTAATGGTCTAGTGGAAGATAGGTATAGCGGGAGGGAGGTTTGAATTGTTCTGCAGAAGACAAAGTGTAGTATTTCTTTGGTAGTCATCCCTTTACCATAAGACAGGGGACCAAAAAGAATTTTCTATCTCAAGTTACTGCAATATGAGCAGCCACATGAAGAAAGGGTAGATAGTATCCAGTTAAGAGTCTGGGTTCTCACCCTGAGATACCATCTAACCCCAGCGAGAATGGCCCACATCACAAAATCTCAAAACTGCAGATGCTGGCGTGGATGTGGAGAGAAGGGAACACTTTTACACTGCTGGTGGGACTGCAAAGTAAAACAACCTTTTTGGAAGAAGTATGGAGAACCCTCGAAGAACTCAAACTAGACCTCCCATTTGATCCTGCAATCCCATTACTGGACATTTACCCAGAAGGAAAAAAAAATCCTTTTATCCTAAAGACACTTGCACTAGACTGTTTATTGCAGCTCAATTTACAATCCCCAAAATGTGGAAACAACCCCGGAATGGATTAACAAGCTGTGGTATATGTACACCATGGAATACTATTCAGCCTTTAAAAAAAATGGAGACTTTACAACCTTTGTGTTGACCTGGATGGAAGTGGAACACACTATTCTTAGTAAAGGATCACAAGAATGGAGAAGCATGAATCCTATGTACTCAATTTTGATATGAGGACAATTAATGACAGAGTGGGGGTGGGGGAAGGGGAGAGCAGAGAGAGAAGGAGGAGGGAGGGGTGGGGGAAAGGAAAAGCAGAGAGAGGGAAGGAGGAAGGGGGTGGGGTCTTGGTGTGTGCCACACCTTTTGGGGGCAAGACATGATTGTAAGGACTTTCTCTAACAAATGCAATCAGTGTTAAAAAAAAAAAAAAAGAAAAGAAAACATGAGCTTTAAGCAAAGTCCCATAAGGACTATATAACATATTTTTTGAAGTGTTGTTACTATAAAAGGATATTTAAGTAAAAACAATGCAGCTTTTTTTTTTTTTTTTAAAGACAAGGTCTTGCTCTATCACCAGGCTAGAGTGAGTACAGGGTGCAGCAATCAGAGCTCACTGTAACCTTCAACTCCTGGCCTCGCAGGATCCTCCTGCCTGCCTCTGCTGGGATTACAGGCATGATGAGCCACCACACCCAGCCTCTACTATCTTAATTCAACTTATTTTTCCATATTCCCTTTTCAACCTTAAATAGAAACTAGCTTTAAAAAAACACACACAGAGAAATGTCAGAAGAATTTAAAAAAAAAAAAGCTCCAATAGCCAGGACCTGGAGTGTGTGGATGTTGTCTTTGAAAAAAGACAATTTTACCAATAAATATGAAAATGAGCACATAAAAGAGATCAGGAGGGATTACAGACATTAAATTGGTCTAAATCCTCATGACTAAAGTGCTTAGGCTGCCTTCTCCAGATACACAGGTATAGAACAGAAGCACAGGCCAGGTAACCAAGTCCTTATTACTGCTTTGTCTCACTAGCCACAGCACCTCTGCTGAACAGAGAATGCATCAAAGGCCCTCTCAGATAAAACCAAGAGAGAAGCCAACAAAACTCAATAAAGTTCATGTGGAAGAAATTTTCAGGAAAAGTACATTTGTATAAAAAAAAGAAAAATAAGGCCAGACATGCGGGCTCATGCCCGTTAGTACTTTGGGAGGCTGAAGTGAGAGAACCGCAAGAAATCACAAATTTGAGAACAACCTGGGCAACATAACATCACCCTGTCTCCAAAAGAGCAAAACAAAACAAAACAAAACAAAACAACAATAACAACAACAAAAGCCTAATGTGATGGCACATGCCACTTGAGAGGCTGAGGTGGGAGAATCACTTGAGCACAGGAGTTAAAGGCTACAGTTAACTATGACAGCACCACTGCACTACACTGCAGCCCAAATGACAAGACCTTGTCTTGAAATTAAAAAAATAAAAAATAAAAAAATAAAAGAGGAAAAATATATCTATTTGCTTCTCCATAAGTAAAGTATCTCTGGAAGGACACACAGAAACTGATGCCACTGGTTGCAACAAGGGCAGGAAAGTTTCTTGGCTTTTAAAAAGGAAATTCCTAAAAAAAAAAAAAAAAAAAAAAAAAAAAGGAAAGATAGCTAAAAGTTGCCGTATTTCCATCATTTTTTTCTGGATGAGAAGAGAATTTACTGTTTCTTCCCATTACACAGGTTGAAGAAGTCCAAGAAGTGAGAAAGGCAAACAAGACTTCCTTCCAGGAAATATGTTTCAAGTGGAACATATAGGAATGCCAAAACAGGAAGGTAAAATTGATGGAGGTAGGTAAAGAGATTCTAATCTCACCAGGCGTGGTGGCTCATGCCTGTAATCCCAGCACTTGGGAGGCCAAGGCAGGTGGATTGCCTGAGCTAATAAATTCAAGACCAGCCTGGGCCAGAGTAAGACCCTGTCTCTAAAAAAATAGCTGGACATTGCGGCAGGTACCTGTAGTCCCAGCTACTAGGGACACTGAGGCAAGAGAATCAATTGAACCCAAGAGTTTGAGGTTGCTGTGAGCTAAGACGCCACAGCACCCTACCAAGGTGACCAACTGAGACTCTGTCTCAAAAAAAAAAAAAAAAAAAAAAAAATTCTAATGTCTTGGGACCATCCTGACTTTAAAATTAAAAAAGGAACTGGAAAGGTAACAATTGAGATAATTAATAGACCATTTGTCTAACACAATCCAAAAGTGGTTACCTCTCCTACCCAGGAAAAGTCATATACAGATGTGGGGACATATGGCATGAGTACATATAGTGCAATGTATTTAACTGGAATTTTACTAAAATCATGTATGATCTGCTGTACTTTTGTTTATTGTAAACATTTTAAATTATGGTGGGTCTGAGGAGGATGTGGTGATCCCAATGCACAGCCCTGATATCTCCTAGGCTTCCTTAAATTACAGCCAAAGTTCTTAATTTCTCTCCTCTTCCAAAAGGTAACCTATTTTAAAGATGACTCATTCCCCAGTGTTCTAAGTCTTATTGGCTACTTCCCCTGCCACTTTAGAATATTTCCTCCCTCTCTGGAACTCTGGTCCTGAGAATGCCTCAACACCCAGTTCCTGGCTTCCTTTTCCTTCCCCTTTTAATTCTTTTATCATCATTTAGTGAATATTGAGGAGAGCAAAGATAAATGTATCGTATCAGTAGTTAACATGAAGTCCTATGTGCTAATTTTTTAATTCCTAATTTCAAAATATAATGTAAGATTGAGCTACAGTTAGTTATTTTCCCTGTTTCAAAGAATTTGGAAGTTTCCCTTCTTTCTTACATTCTAGAAAAGCCCAACAGAAGTAGTAGTAATTACCTATTCACAGTAGATTTTAAAGAATTTGGTTATGAAATTCTAGGCTAGCAATCTAGGGTGGGTGCCTACCCTTCTTTATAATACTTTCTTAATTTTTGTGGTTAATGATATACAGAGATTCTTTTCTGGACTTAACTTTGATAACTTATTAGAAAATTATCCATTTATTTGGTTATTCTAATTTATTTGCAGAATTATGCTAAAAGTTCCCTTAAAATAGTTTAAATTCTTCTCTACATATTTCCCCACCTCATCTCACATTTGTCTAAGTTTCTTCCCCTTTTCTTCCTGATTAACAACTAGCAGTTTTACTAGTTTTACTGCCTCCCTTCCAAAGTTTTTTTATTATTCCTATTGTTTTTCAAATTCATTAATCTCTGCCTTTAACTTTATTAATTCCTTACATTATCATTTATTTCTGGGATTCATTTTTTCCCTTTTCTAATTTCTTAGTTTAATATTTAATGCATTTATTGCCATTATTTTTAATAAGTTTAATACCAAAAAGCAGTATTATATACATTCTCATACAAAGTTTATTAGTGTTAATTTCTACATACACTGTGATTTTGGTTTGTGTTTTCTCTTTGGTATAAGAATTCCATATGTTTTAAGTTCTACATGTTTTGTGGTTTTTGTTTCATTCTATGTTTATTGCTCTATATTCAGAAATTGCAGCCTGAAAAGATCTGTTGGCCAAACATATTAATCTTATTAGCAAGGCCTACTGCTTATAGTTATACAAGTATGTATGGCCCAACTCTGAGGAAATCCATTTACCTTGTAGTCATTATAGACTAGACTACTTATTGTATGGGCTAAGAAAAAGAAGTTAGAAAGTCTTCTCTGTCATTCTCCTACTTCTATTAACTTATCTTAGATTTTTTACCTGTTACATATTTTGGGGTTTGGGTTATCATTTGATGTTCTACCACTGAAAAGATGTAATTGAATCCCTACTTCCTGGTGGTTTAAAGAATATAAAAACTTGAGGACAAAACAGATTAATATCTTTATGATTCCAGGTAGAGAGTAATGTTTTAGAGAAGTCACGAAAGTACGAACCATATAAGACTTCAAAATTCAGTGGCATTAAAATTAGGAACCTCTGCTATTTCCAAAGACAAACATCAAGAGAGTAAAAAGGCTGGATGAGGTAGCCACCTATAATCCCACCACGGTGGGGGGAGGATGGAAGGAGGATGGCTTGAGTCCCGGCGTTTAAGACCAGCCTGGGCAACATAGTGAGACTATCCCCCATCTCTACAAAAAATTTAAAGAAGTAATTAGCCAGGCATGGTGGCATGTACCTACAGTCCTAGCTACTTAGGAGGCTGAGATGGGAGAATCACTTGAGCCTAGGAGTTCAAGGCTACAGTGAGTCACAATGGCACCATGGCACTCTAGGCTAGGTGACCAAGCAAGAACCCACCTTGAATAGGATAAAACAAGTGAAAAGATAAACCATCAAATGGAAAAGATGTGCCACATATGATAGAATCCAGAATATATACTAATGTGCTAAAATTATTAAGGAAAAAAATCCACTAGAAACTAAAGACTTGAACAAATGCATCACAGAAGACATAAAAGCAAATAGAAATATAAAAAGCATTACCTTATGAGTAATCAGGGAAATGTTACATTAAAACCACAATAAGATATCATTTTTATATTCACCAGATTGATGGCAAGAAGTTAAAAATTAGAGATAATTAAATTTTGATGAGGATATATTATTTGCACACCCTCTTATATGCTATTGGTGGAAATAAAATTTAGCATAACTGCTTTGAAAACAAATGGCCTTCTCCAATGAATGGGGATGTGCATATCCTGTAATTTAAGCATTCCACTACTAAGGCCAAGCTCAGTGGCTCATACCTGTAATCCTAGCACTCTGGGAGGCAGGGATTAGAGCAAGGGCCCTCAAACTGGGGCCCGTAGGCCACATGAGGCAGCGTGATTCTATTTGTTCCCTTTTTTTTTTACTTCAAAATAAGATATGTGCAGTGTGCATAGGAATTTGTTCATAGGTTTTTGTTTTTTTTTAAACTATAGTCCGGCCCTCCAACGGTTTGAGGGACAATGAATTGGCCCCCTGTTAAAAAGAAGTTTGAGGACCCCTGGACTAGAGGATTACTTGAGCTCAGGAGTTCAAGACGAATTTAGGCAAGATTGAGACCCTGTCTCTCTTAAAAAAATAAATAATAATATATATAATAATAGAAAAATTAGTTGCACACCTATAGTTCCAACTACTTGGGAGGATGATGCAAGAGAATCACTCATGCCCAAGAGTTTGAAGTTGCTGTGAACTACAATGCCATAGCCCTCAACCCAGGGCAACAGAGTAAGAGTCCATCTAAAAAAAAAAAAAAAAAAAAGCAAGAAT
This sequence comes from Loris lydekkerianus, assembly GCA_963574355.1. Lineage (NCBI taxonomy): Eukaryota > Metazoa > Chordata > Mammalia > Primates > Lorisidae > Loris > Loris lydekkerianus. The sequence goes on from CAUYPK010018548.1 coordinate 47,539, forward strand.
CCCACTACTGAGTATATATGTTAAGAAACTCTTCACAGGTGCACCAGGACACATACAGGATAATTCACAGAGCCATGCTTATAATACAAATAGCTGTAAGCAATCCAAATGCCCCTGAACTAGAGAGTGAATAAATACATGGTAGTATATTAATATATGGGATAGTATATAATCTTGAAAATGGACATACTGGCAAGCGTGAATTACAACTAACTACATCAAAATGGAATACAATTTGAGCAAAAGAAAGCAAAAGCAAATAAGAAAAGAATAAATATAGTATGATTCCATTTATATAATATTTCAAACATTATATTGATGACCCATATGTGGTAAAGTTATAAAGGCAAGCATGAAAATAAGAACAAAATCCATGGATACCTGGTAGGTGGGAAATGAGGAAAGGGAATCAGACTGGGGAGGAGTACAACATGGAATTGATTTTGAGGTACTGCTGAAGATCTATTTCTCAAACCAAATGGTAGGTATATGGCTGTTCACTTTATATGCATTTATACTATAAACATGGAACATTCTTTTGTATGTAGTATTTAATAATTGAATTGAATAATTCAATTCAAATAATTCAATAATTCAAAATAATTGAATCCTTAAAAAGTGCTCAGATTTAGCTGATTATTATAATGAAGCAGATTTTTAAAAATTTTAAATAAAGCTGGGTGCAGTGGCTCACACCTGTAATCTTAGCACTCTGGGAAGGAGAGGCAGGAGGATCACTTGAACTCAGGAGTTCGAGACCAGTCACAGCAAAAGTGAGACCCTGTCTCTACTAAAAACAGGAAAATTAGCCCAGCATGGAGGCCTATGCCTGTAGTCCCAGCTACTCTTGAGGTCTTAGGTTGCAGTGAGCTGAGATGACACCACTGTGCTCTACCCAAAGTGACAGAGCAAGATACTGTCTCAAATAAATAAAATCACATAACATCACATCCTGCAAATCAGTACACAAACTTGCTGACTTCATGCTAAGGGCCACTTTTCCCCAAAGTATCAGAATAAGAGACCCAAGCACAATAAGATTCTTACCCTTGTTAATTTTTATTTATGCATTTATGCCTACCTCTTTCACTTGGCAGTATAATCCTATAGATAAAATTTCACAATCAGTAGCATCTGTGGGTAATTTGCACTCACTGTATTAAAGGGTTGCAGCATTAAAAGGTTGAGAACCACTGCTCTAGATTCTTCAAGGCCTAGGTAAAATTCTACTGCACACAACATGGGTTGGCTCAAAGTCCACAGCACTTATCTGACTCATTAGAGATATCTCAAAGCTTGGTTCAGAAGGAAATGGATGTTTCTTAAATGAATTACTAATAGCATGTCCCTACTTCTCTTTTGAAATTGACACGTTCTTTGCAATTATGTCTTCACCTTGTGTTTTAAAATGTAAGTTTTATTATCATTCAGGTATAGTGAGGCTAACATATCATGAGATGATTGCCACTGAAATAATAGCTTGTTACTCACACTTCCTAAGAGGAAAAACCTGCCACACTATACAGAGCCACACAGAGAAGCACCAATGTGGGTTAGGGGTAGAAGGAGGGGAAAATACAGGCAAAGCTCTAACATGATTTCTATGGGAAAGTCATGGCAGGTTAAGGAGGCTTAGGATTGACTTGTTTGAATAATTTCAGTAGGTTTTAGAGCAGTGATTTCCAGTATACTGCAGCACACTGATGTGCTGTGAGAGGACCTTAGGTGTTGCAGTAAAATTTTTAAAGGTCATTAATTATTTTCAAAAGCAGTTTAAAGCACAGTAAGTATATTCTTTTTTGTACTCTGGTTTTTGATCAACACAATTTAAGTGTGCTGTGGACGTTAACTATAGGTTCAAGTGTGCTGTGAGATAAAAAAGGTTAAAAAGCACTACTTTACAGGTGTCTCTAGTTGTCTGGTATCTGACCCTGGGGGTGATGGGGCAGAGAAATTCCTGGAATTTAAGAGCCAGATAGAGAAGGTCATTTGGAGTTAGACACTAAATTTGCTGTTTTGAATCTGAAAGGCATTCTCACAGGGGAGTAGTTTGTTATCTCTTAAAATTTAGCTCACCCTGAGAGGGACCGGGAAGGCCTCAGATGGCCAGAACATCAAGACTACAAAAAATAAGAAAATACAGTTAATACACCCTGCTTTATTTTTCTTCATAGCACTGACATTACATATTTGTTCATTATTGTTCCCTACCAATATGTCAATTACATGAAAGCAAAATCTCATTTGATTCAATGTTGATCTATAGCACATAGAACTGTACCTGACACACAGCAGGTATATGAAGTCAAACCCTGTAAAGTCTAAAAACATGGGAGGTACACTCTAGTAACTACAGATTCCTATGTTAATATGCAATAATGATCCTAGCAGCACACTGCCTGCCACATGTTCTCTACCATCTAAACTATGAACTATGAAAAACATGTTATTTTTAGGGGTCATTGACACTTGACTTAAAGCTAAATATACCTCACAGGATGACCAACCAAGTATCCTTCACTTATGAGTTAGGGGACCTTGAGCAGGTTACTCATTCTCCTTGGCTCCCTTTCCTTAAGAACAGAATTTATTTTATGAAGTAGTAATGATTAAATGAGTTAATACAGGTAAAACACTTAGAACAGTGCTCGGCATATACTAACTGCATAAATATTAGCAGTTATTCTCAGAAGTAATTTCCTATAATTAAGACCTACAAAAGAGACCTAGCCAGAATCTCCATTCAATTCTTAAACTTCACTTATTTCCTGTGTGTGTGTTTAGGGGCAGGGGTGGGGGCTAGCAGGGTAGAGATTTAAACAAACCAAACACATTCCCCACACCCCAAAAACCAAGCAAACAAAAAAACTATTTAGCAATAATAATGGTAAATGCAGAGTCTTGACCATGTGCCAGGTTTTAAGCTCTTCTAAGTGCTTTTATTTATTTTATCTGGATTTTGTTGTTGTTGTCATGTTGTTATTGCTTTTAAAGACAGGGTCTCACTCTGTTACCCAGGCTGGACTGTAGTGGCATAATCATAGCTCTCTGTAGCCTCCAACTCCTCAGCTGAAGTGGTCCTCTCACCTCAGCCTCCCTGAGTAGCTGGGATTCCAGGGGATCATCACCAGCCTCACACAGACTGAGCTATTTTTTTTTTTTAATTGCTGTAGAGTGAAGAGTCTTGCCATGTTGCCCAGATTTTAGTATTAGCCATAAGGAAAGTATAGAAATCCAATACCAATTACATGAAAATATTTTTATATTGTATTATATTTTAAAACTCTATTCTAGTTAATATTTAGAGTATTCAATTAAAAAAATACTCCTTTGTACAACAATAATATGCCAATCAAAATATAAAGTACTGCCTTTACTTTATGTTTAATATTAAGAACATTTATCATAACCTTCAAGTGAAGATAACCAAAATTACTTTGATAAAATACTACATTTAAGTTGTATTCATTTGAACAGGAAACATTATAGCACTAAACGTAATAAATAAAAGTAACAACTAAGGTATTTAAGGGACAAATTAGATGGTAACTAGCACTGACAGTCATTTATAAAATACTGGATATTGCCCCAATCTTACCTTTTGTAGACTTGTTGGGTTCAATTGAGTTTTGTCAATTATTTTTATAGCAACCTAGAAAAAAATAAGAAACATTTATGGATTTTTAAAATTTAATAATTACAAAAAACATACAGCATTGTTAAAAAGCAATCAAGCAAACAAACTTGAAAACCTAAAACTTAGCTGGTTATAATATGAATTGTAACTTTATAAAACTGTAAAACTGAAAATAGGGACTTCATAAAAATAAGGGTTATAACATTTTGTATTTAAGTTACTTACAGATAAGGGGGAAATTATCTCCTTCAAAGCAAAAAGAAAGGGAAAGGGAAAAAGGTAAAAGAAAAAGAAAAGGAGAAAAGGAAAAACATACACATGAAAACACTTCTAAAAAGATACATAATTTAGCAAATCTTTTCTTCATTATTTATTAACATTTTAATTTTAGTCAACTCTCTGATCCTAGGGAGGGAACTATAGCTTTTCTAAGATTATATATCCCAGAATATTCAACTCCCCAGAGCATACTGTGCAGTGAGAACTTAATAAATAAATAAATAGATCAGTGCTCAATCTGGAAACTTTAAAAACATTTTATTTAGTTAAAGAAGAAAAGGGGACCAATCTAACCAAGTAAAATAAGTACAGAAGCAACAAAGGGCCACCTGACAGCCCTTGTTCAGAAAGGGGTGAGTATATCAGTATATAAGAATAAGCCACTAGGATACAGGAAGAAAGAACCATAGCTGCTATTTATGTGCATTTTTTATATTAAAGGAGTAAGAATCAGTTTTACTCTTATTTACTAAGTAGACCTATACCAACATCCTCTCCTGGTCAGCTTATCATTTGTTGGCTAAAAATGATTTCTATGGATTACAAGTATCCAGAATGAGGGGAAGGTGGGAGTGATGAGGGAAGGAAACATAAGTGGACAGAGGATTTGCCATGACTAGGGAGTTTAAATCACTACAGGTTTGAATCTGAGGGCCGTGTCAGCAAGTGAACCTGTACAATAAGATCAGAGAGGCAATGCTTCTTGCTGTGCATCCTGTAACACCCAGGATAACACACACCACTGCAGAAAGCATTTGTAACCAAAATGGGAGAAGAAGGGCTGGGAGAGTCTCTGTCAATGGTTCTCACACTTCCTGGTCTCCTTTACACACTTAAAGACTAATGATCACCCCAAATGTGGGTTATATTAATATTTACCATATTACAAATAAAAACTGAGAAATTACAACAATAAGTACTTACTTCATTTCAAATAACAATAAACTTATCACATGTTAACATTAATTTAGTTGTATTAAATTTTCATTTCTTGGCAGTGCCCGTAGCTCAGTGGGTAGAGCACCAGCCACATACACGGAAGCAACAATGATAACTGCAACAAAAAAATAGCCGGGCATTGGACATCTGTAGTCCCAGGTACTTGGAAGGCAGAAGCAAGAGAATAGCTTAAGCCCAACAGTTTGATGTTTCTCTGTGAGATGTGACTACACGGCACTCTACCAAGAATGACAAAAAGAGACTCTGTCTCAAAAAAAAAAAAAAAGAAAGAAATTTTCATTTCTGCTTCTGCATTCACTCTGCTATAACCATCACACATAATGCCTCTGAAAAAATTCCACTTTACACTTACAGAAGGGAGAATGAAAAAAGCAAATGTTTTAATAGTATTAAAAAAAAAAAAAAAGTTTTGGAAGGAATTAAAGATGGCGGCCGAGTAACAGCTTCCCTGCAACTGGGCACAATGAGTCTGGGGAGATAAGACTCCAGGCATCTCTGGCTGGAGGGATCTGCCTATAATCATCCCTTTAAGGATACAGGGAGCCAGCAAGGGACTTCTGAAACCCAAGAGAAGGACAAAAACAGTGGAAAACTGGCAAGTGGTTGCCTGTGTTCGATGGACCTAATCATGCCAGCAACCATAAGTGCAAGCAGCAGTGAGACGGCAAACCAGAAAGGCCTTACCCGTGAACTGTTTCAGTATTTTTGGACTTGGCAATCAGTTGAACTGTCTTGGGCAGAGCTTGAGAAGGACTGCAAACAACTTTGGGCATTGTCTAGGGCCCAAGACTGAGCAGCTGAGCTGGGTCGCAGGGAGCCATTATGAGAGAACTGCCCCGGAAAGCTCCACCTTCAGGGTCACAGAGCAAGGATCGGGCAGGACCTAGGAACCTAGTGACTGAGCAGCCTAAAGGCGGGGACTGAGCTGCCTTACAACCTTAGCACACAGGAGCAGAGTGAGACAGGGTTTTGGCACACTGCAGACTTGGGCTGATGCCCTGGGTAGAGTGCCGTGGCGTCACAGCTCATACCAACCTCAAACTCCTAGGCGAGGCGCTGCCCGGACCTCCATAAGAGCTGCACCATGACCCCCCAACCCGTGACCCACACCCACCGGGCCTCTGCACGCCCTGACTAGAAACTGCGGGAGCCACGCAACCCTGCATCCTCCCTCCTGTGTCCTCCAGCCTCCACACTAGCCTGCTGGTCAGGCCAGTGATACTGGTAGCCACGTGCCCTCTGGAGCCCTCCCTGCCTCTGCGCAGAGCCCTTCCCCGGGCCAGAGACTGCTGGAGCCTTGGGCTCTCTATGCCAAAGTCATTGGGCGCCAGGCACTCCCACAACCATGCGCACCACCTCCCGCCCTGTTGCTGGATCTGGGTGTGTCACACTCTGGAGCTGCTTCCACGGCCAGAACTCCCCAGCTACGGCAGGCCCAGAAGAACTACACAGGGTCGCTCCCTGCAAAGATCCACCAACAACAGAGTGATCCTGCTGGGGTCTAATCTTGGAGAAACACCTCCCCAACTCGGAGGATGGCCAGAGGCAACAGTGAAAAACAATCATGAGGCCAAAAAAAATAAACTCTGGCAATATGAATAATCAGAGTAGATCAACTCCCCCAAGAATCAATGGGGCAGACACAGCACAAGATCCCATGCACAAACAAATAGCTGAGATGTCAAAATTAGAATTCAGAATCTGGATAGCAAATAAGATCGAATTAGAACTCCAAGCAGTAACCCAAAAGATATCTCAAGAATTCAACAAATTCAAACACCAAATGACCAAAGATTTTGACACATTGAGACACGAAGTTGCAGCCCTGAAAGAACTGCAAAACACAGTAGAATCCCTCAGTAACAGAATGGAGCAGGCAGAAGAAAGGATTTCTGACATTGAAGACAAAGCTTTCAAACGCTCCCAAACCCGCAAAGAGGAAAGAAATGGAGAGCAAAACAGATCACTCTCTCAGAGAGCTCCAGGATAATTCGAAGAAAACCAAGATTCGTCTTATAAGCATCCCCAAAAGTGACAAAGTGGCTTCACAAGCACAGAGTCTCTTCTCCATGAGATTATGAAGGAGAACTTTACAAACATGTCAAGAGATGCTGAAATTCGGATAGCAGACAGTTTCAGACCTCCAGCACATCTCAACCCAAATAAGACATTCCCCAGACACATCAAAATCAATTTCATTAAAGTTAATATGAAGGAGAAAATTCTGAAAGCTGCTAGACAAAGGAAAACCATTCCCTACAAGGGGAAGAATATTAGAGTAACTGTAGATCTCTCTGCTGAAACCCTTCGAGCTACAAGAGAATAGTCATCAACTTTTAATCTCCTAAAACAAAATAACTTTCAACCCAGGATCCTATACCCAGCTAAACTGAGTTTTATTTATTACGGAGAAATTAAATACTTCAATGACATTCACATGTTGAAGAAATTTGCTGTAACTAAACCAGCTCTCCAGGATATTCTCAGACGTATCCTCCATAAAAACCAGAGTAATCCTCCACCACAAAAGTAAAAACACAACCAGAAAATTTTGATCCAATTCCAACTTCCACAGTCACAAAAGGATTAAAAATGTCCACGGGACTCTCGAAAGGCTTATCAATATTCTCAATTAATGTGAATGATTTAAACTGTCCTCGAAAGAGGCAAGGTTGGCTGACTGGATACAAAAACACAAGCCAGATATCTGCTGCATCCAAGAATTGCATCTTACCATTAAAAGACAAATATAGACTCAATTTGAAGGGATGGTCATCTATATTCCAGGCAAATGGAAAGCAGAAAAAAACGGGTATTGCAATCCTATTCGCAGACACCATAGGCTTTAAACCAAACAAAATAATTAAGGATAAGGATGGACACTTCATATTTGTTAAAGGTAATACTCAATATGATGAGATTTCAATTATTAATATTTATGCACCCAACCACAACACACCTCAATTTATAAGAGAAATTCTAACAGACATGAGCAACTTGATTTCCTCCATTTCCATGGTAGTTGGAGATTTTAACACCCCTTTAGCAGTACTGGATAGATCCTCCAAAAAGAAGCTAAGCAAAGACATTTTAGATTTGACCTCAACCATTCAACATCTGGACTTAACAGACATCTACAGAACATTTCATCCCAACAAAACTGAATACACATTCTTCTCATCTGCCCATAGAACATACTCCAAAATCGACCACATCCTAGGCCACAAACCTAACCTCAGCAAATTTTAAAAAATAGAAATTATTCCTTGCATCTTTTCAGACCATCATGGAATAAAAGTTGAACTCAATAACAACAGGAACCTGCATACCCATACAAAAACATGGAAGCTAAACAACCTTATGCTGAAGGATACATGGGTTATAGACAAGATTAAGAA
>CAUYPK010018551.1:0-45890 GCA_963574355.1 Loris lydekkerianus
AGCTTTCACATGAAGGCTATAACCCAACTATAGCACAAGACTATGGGGAAAGGGCCAAGGAAGGGGAAGGGAGGGGGGAGGTTTTGGTGGAGGGAGGATAATGGGTGGGGCCACATCTATGGTGCATCTTAGAATGGGTACAGGCGATTGTGCTAATGTACACAGCTATGATTTAACAATAAAAAAAGGGGGGGTTGCGACCCACAGGTTGAGAACCGCTACCCTAGAAGCACATATACCAGTGGCATCTGCTTATTGACCCCCACTTTAAGAATTATGCTAAAAGTCAATCTTCCCTCTGATCTCCCAATCCCATTACTAGGCATCTACCCAGAAGAACAAAAATCATTTTACCACAAGGACGTCTGCACCGGAATGTTTACTGCAGCTCAATTGCCAAGTCTCGAATGCAACCCAAATGCCATCACCCCAGGAACAGATTCACAAACTGTGGAATATGTATACCATGGAGTACCACGCAGTCACAAGAAAAGATAGAGGCTTAACATCGTTTATGTTTACCTGGATGGAGGAGAAACACATTCTCCTTGGTAAAGTAGCTCAAGCATGGAAAAACACGTACCCGATATACTCAATACTAATAAGAAAGCAATATATAATAACTATATGCCCACACGAAAGGAAAAACACACGTACAGCCTAGCAAAGGGGAGGGGGGGAGGGGAGAAGAGGACAGTGATTGACAGAATCACACAATGGGAGAGTGCTCAGCATGACCCCTGGGTGAAGGGCTCAACTACACCTCCAACTTTACTTTAGAATTGAAAACAATGTAACCTAAACATATGTACTCTCATATGAATTTGAAAAAAAAAAAAAAAGAAGAATTGTGCTAAATATTAACAACAGTCCCTGCCACTCATACTCACGTGACCTATCTTCAGTTCCCAAAATGCTGTCACACCCAACAGGCTCACTGGTCCTCACCCCTCACTGTTCACATCATTTTGTCTTCATTTTAGAGACGACGGTTTAGAAACTGGCACTTTGAATTCCTAACCCAAAGTTCATCTGCAAGGAACACCCTGCCTGCCTGCCTGCCTATAAATGTCAGGGAGTAAGTCCTGGGGGGTTAGGGGTGGGGGGATCATAATTTAGAAGTCCGCTAAACTGTTTTTAATTTTCAGTCATTGCTTATGAATATGGCCAGTATAGGCCAACTCAGGACTTTTAATACAGATTCGAAAAGCAGATGTAGCTCCATAATTACCCTACTGTTTCTAACCGAAATACACAATGGGCATAGAATTATGTACAGAGGGGGTGAAATTGTATTAGACACCTCTGAACCTTTGAAATTATACTGCTTAGAACTTTGGCAAATGAGCAGTGAGTATTAAAGGCAGATTAAGATGAATTTCCCTTTTGGTGTCCTACTTAATTTGCACAACAATGCTAGGCTGTCACCTTCATGTAAACTGCTCAGAACCCTCTGGTTGCCCTCACAGGTGCAGTTACACTCTGCTGAGCCAGCAGCCCAGAGCTGTCACATCACCAGTATCAGCAGGGGCCAGGGTACCAACCTCCCAACAGGGGCCCAAGCAGCCCCGGAGTTTAATGAGTCACCTTCTGAGAGGGATTTCACGGGGAGGGATCTGGGCTTCCCCATGTGGCAAGGGACATAACATCACTGCTTCTTCAAATGAGAACAGAAACTTCTCTCCAAACTTTCCCTTGAAAAATAAACCACTGCCACCAAACCAACCACCAGAGCCTATCTCCACGCTGAACCCAGGATTTCAAAACAAGTTTTGGTATGGATGAGAGATGATTCCATCTATGGACCTACAGAGTCTTAAGAGCATAGCCTCAGAAGGGAAGCCCAATTTCCTTACTTTATACGTAGGGCAAGTGAGGGGTGGAGAGGGTAAGTGATTTGCTGAAGATGACACGGGAAGTGGGAGAAGGCTGCAAATGCCCTGTGATTTTACAGGAAAACACTGCATTTCATGAAACACCTAGCACACATCCTTAACACTTGTACAGCTGAGGTGGGCTTCACGGCCCATTTCCCAGGCATCCCGTCACACCCAAGCAGCATTCTCCCTCTCCACCCCAGAGCTTGCTACCCTCTCCTCTTTAAAGACCCACCTTCTTCTTATGCTATTCCCTGGCCAGGGTCTTCTCTCCCCATTTGACTTCTGAACAGAGAATGGTCTTCCCCAGCTTTCTGTCCAGCCCTCATCCTGGCCTCCCCTGAAGACAAGCACATAGGTTACTTTCACCTTGGAGGTCTTTACCTCTCATCTCAACAGAGAAGCAATAGGCAATTGGAGCCAACATACAGGAATATTTAAAAGCTGCCAGAATTTTATGATGTATAATGTACCGCCTAATCTTTTCCTGAGAAAGTGATTACAGCTCCCAGAACTGTCCCTGAAATAGGAGATGAGACCCCCCCCACCCTCCTCCATTCTTTAAGAAACCTCTTCTCCTTCCCACCCAGCACCCCATTACACATCCCCCACCTGTGCAACAGGAACAGGTGCTCCAAGGAGGGGTACACCCAATTCACAGGCCAGCTACCCCTCAGGGAAAGACAATCACAACACAGAGAGGTTAGACGGATGAGAAACATAAGCATTCCCAAGCTCTTCTCAGTCTAACAAGGTTTTTTGGTATCCAACTCATCATCAACCCCTTGTTCACCAGCCCCCTCTGTACAACCAGACAGTTACCAAGTGCAGGAAACAGGAAACAGAGGGAGGGGCAGGGAGAGGCCACCAGGGAATCTCCCCACAGCTTCCACTTCTCAAGGGTCCTGGAGGAGCAGAAGTCGTGATACCTTTCCTTAAGCTCCAATGCTCACTTCCTTCACTTGGGCAGCAGATGCCCAACCCTCATCACCACCTAAACCCTCAAGAGTAGGATCAGTGTAACCTGACATCCCACATGCGGACTCAAGCATACACCCCAACCATCTCCAAGTCAGGTCTCCCCTAAATTATCTCCCTATGTAAAAATTACTTAGCATAAGCATCAGATTTAAAACCTCAACTTCGGGTTGCGCCTATGGCTCAGTGAGTAGGGCGCTGGCCCCATATACTGAGGTTGGCGGGTTCAAACCCGGACCAGCTAAACTGCAACAACAACAAAAAAAAAATAGCTGGACGTTGTGGCAGGCACCTGTAGTCCCAGCTACTCGGGAGGCTGAGGCAAGAGAATTGCCTAAGAGCTAGAGGTTGCTGTGAGCTGTGATGCCACAGCACTCTACCAAGGGTAACAAAGTGAGACTCTGTCTCTAAAAAATAAATAAATAAATAAATAAATAAAACCTCAACTTTATCTCACTTGTTTTAATAAGGCCAAGCAAGAGGATTTCAATTTACACAGCCAATCCCTGTGGGACAACACAGCCTCTGATCCCCTCTTCAGGACCCCAACTGTTGTACAGAGTAACTAGAATTAGCCTCCTCCTTGGCAAATCCTACACACTTTTTGAAATATGCAAGAAACTATTCAGGAAAAAAAAGCATCCATTTAGTCTTTTGCAAAATGTAGCTTTTGTTTATTTACAAGATATCAAAAAAAAAAAAAAAAAAAATCACTAGGAACTTCTTTCCACCTACTGAAACTATTGAGCCAAACTCGTTGCCTAGGCAAGCATGCTAGACCAGTGATTCTCAATCGGTGAGCGCAGCTCGCTAGTGCGCCCGGTTCCCGTCTCCAGCATCCCAGTGAGCGGCAATGTGGCTGACTGAGAGGGAGCAGGTTTGGAGCACAGATGAATTCACTGTGAACAGTCAACCACCTCACCTTTGGGTCATCCAGATGGAATTGCCAAAGAGTGATGAGCTGAGACGGAGGCTTGGGAGACTGCCACACGGAAAAAGAAATGGCACTAAGGTGGATCAGAGGAAGTGCTGAGTTTAGGCAAAGGGATAGGAGTCCATCCTTTACACGGAGATGGAAAACCAAGAATATGTCGCCATGGAAGTCAAGGGAGGAAAGAGTTTAAAGAAAAGATTAGTCAGCATTGTCAAGTTGGAGAAGAAATGCCGAATCACAGCTCTGGGTTCGGATTTGTTTGTAGATTTGGCAGGGTGCTTTGCCTTCAGAGTATGGATCATAATCTGTAAAGCTTTTTTCCCCATATGGTCCATCTCCTCCTGAGACTGTACAAGCAACATGAAGGTCTATTTCTTCACTGTGTTGCTACAGCCCAGTGGAAGACGAGTTGCACAAAGGTTCCCTAAGGTCTCTGTTGAGGACAGGGATGAAGAATAAATACATGAAGCTTTAGGAAGGAATGAGCATTGCAGGAAATATTCCAGATGGAAAGGGCAGCAATCAGATCCTAGGGAAAGGACTAAGACATCCGACAGGATGGGGGCGGGCTTGTATGGTCTTGGATGACACAAAGATATTCAATTGATCATCGCTCACTAATCCCTTTCCCCAGGAACCAAAGATTAAAAAATGCTCTCCCCGGAGTTTCTATATTGCCCAGATGGATTCACTACTTCAGGATATTTCCATTCCTATGATTTTATTGCCAGAAAACCATAAGTAAATAGGTCAGGAATGAGGCTTCTCTGAGGATTTCAGTTCCATGCCCCTGAATCATGAGCAACAGCATCTCAAGAAGCTACTTCATCCCAGCAACTGGTTTTGCAGCATAACACCAATGTGCTTCAGTGCTTTAAGAAAAATCAATGCACAAACATTTGTCCTTAGAAAGCAGGGGAAATGGATGGGGGTTGTTTATATTAATGAATTATTTGTCACCATAAGTCCCTGTAAGAGGCAGATGCCTTAGTTCACATAAAACCCACTTTGATTTATAAATTTTGATTTCAAAGTAAGCCTCTTAAAAATACATTTGAAGATCTGCTCCCTATTCTCCCCACAATGAGGGACTACATTAACTACGTCCTAATTAAATGTTCCAAATCCAGAATGAAACCCACTGAGGGTGGGGGAAGCCTGCATCTTCATAAGACTGCCCTAATTTACTTAGTGTCAAGGGCCTAGTTGACCTTTATACCTTCTTAAATCAACCAATTAGCTGAAACACACCTTCTTACTTTCAAAATGAGAAGGCTGTGGATAGCACAAGATTTCATACAAAGGGACTTTTCAACAAACAAAAACCACAAGCATCAAAAGAATGTTTTGTCCTGAGGACTGTCAAGAAAGGTCAAATGATAGAATGAAAAGACTCTGAACCAGGAGCCAGAACCATATTGGCAATCGTCCCCAACGACAGCAAAACCACTATCATTTCTACTTTGCCCACTATCCTCTTACTGCCACTCTTATCCTCAATATTTGGCACCACCTCACATTTGTACACCAGCAATGTGGAGACCAACATGGTCAGCTTTGTGAAGTACAAGGGAAGAAACAGGACAGCCTGGGTTTGGATCCAGCCGATAACACACCCTTGAACAAGTGATTTCTCAGCTTTAGTTCTGTAAAGTGGGGATGGTAATAGTCCCCTCCTTATAGACTGTTGTGGGGATTATAATGGGTTAATAATTATAAAGCACTTGTATTAATGCCTGAAAAATAGAGAAGAGTTCCCCAATTTCAGCACCACCATTACCACCATCATTGTTGGACCTTAAGCAAGTCACTGTCCACTGTGGGGTTAAGTTTCCCCATAAGTAAAGTGATGGGATTGGATGGCCTGATCTCAGGAAGATCCTCCCTGGCTTAACTCCTCCATAGTTCTTTGAATCCTATTACAACTCTCTAATCCTCCTAAAGGCCCTGAGCACTAAGACCAGCAACAGGGAGGGAAGGTTATGCTGGTCCTAGAAGAGTACCAGCCCATGGACCTTTCACTCATCCCAGCCCCAGGCTCGGCCAGAGTCCAGGGTCCAGCCAACCAGCCTTCTGTATTAATAGATCCAAATTGTGCCGAGATCAAAATATTCATTGCATTACTCAAAGCTGTGAAGCAGCCCAAGCAAAAGGAAAGGACACACTTCAGAGGGAACAAACCCGAGAAAGAGACAAGGGACAGTCATAAGACAAAAGCAAACACAACAGACCAAAAATACACTCTGTGCACGCGATGATTTATTTAGCATCCTTCCTCTAATAGCAATTAAGAGAACTTCAAACTATAAGGTGGCTTTGTAGCAGGGACAATTTTCCCTACCTGCAGGCATAGCCCTGTCAAAGTGACTTCCCTTCCTCTTCAAACCCAGCCAGTCTTCCCTGAGGAGCAGATGCTGCCAAGTTCACTGTCTCAGGAGCAAACACCTTCCAATGTTTACTTAGCCTTCATTCTGCCCAGAAGTAAATTTAGTGTTCTAGTGTTCAGGATAATCAAGCCCCCCCCCCCCCCCTTTCTGGCCCTCAGTGTCTCCATCTACAAAATGGAGGAAGGATGTTAAGCCACCTAATTTTCAAGTTTCCTAAGCAGCATTAAAGTTGTAGGAGTCTGCTGTCATGATTTCCACATGCACGGGAGAAAAGATTTTTAATTTTTTTTTTTTTTTTTTGTAGACAGAGTCTCATTCTCCCACCCTGGTTAGAGTGCTATGGCGTCATAGCTCACAGCAACCTCCAACTCTGTGCCCAAATGATTTTTAAATATTTTAAAATGAGGTTTAAACAAATAAACATTTATATAAGGTGGGCACTGTGGCTCACACCTGTAATCCTACCACTCTGGAAGGTTAAGGCAGGTGGACCACTTGAGCTCACGAGTTCAACACCAACCTGAGCAAGAACAAGACCCCGTCTCTACCAAAATAGAAAAACCAGCCAGGCATGGGTGGCCAGCACCTGTAGTTCCAGCTACTGAAGAGGCTGAGTCAAGAGAATCACTTGAGCTCAGGAGTTTTGAGGTTGCCGTGAGCTATGATGCCAGAGCACTCTACCAAGTGCAACAAAGTGAGACTCTTAAAAAAAAAAAAAGTCATAGTTTTTTGCTATTTTCTGCCTGAACTTAGATTTCTTGGATTCAAATCTCAGGTCTACTAGTAACCCTGACTTTAGGCAAATCACTTAACCTTTCTGTGCTTCTTATTTCCCACCAATAAACTAAGGGTAATAGTATCTTCCTTACAGTCTGTTGTTAGGATTGAGTTAGTTAATGCATGTAAAGTGCACTTAAAACGGTGCCTGGAAGACAGTAAACATTACTTTGGTTTGGTTATCATTATTTAGGCAGTTACATACATTTGTACGCAACAAAAAAAGTTTATTTAGAAGACAGCACAATAGGACATACATACACACAGAGCAGACAGGCGGAAAAGCTGGGTCCTCGTCCTGACGCTGCCCCAGACCAGCTCTAAGTTTGTGGATGAACTACTGCCCCTGTCTGGGCCTCAGTTTCCAGGGAAGATAGAATAAGAATTTCCCTGAAATTATTCAGTTCAGAGAGGATATACAGGCAGCCAGTGTTCTGTCTGACCACACTTTCAAACTCCATGATGTTTCTTTAAAAATTGATTTTATTCTCAATATTTAAAAGTCTGGAGATTTCTCATAAAAATACAAAACATACAAAGTGCTATCAGCCCTGGACCCTCAGTAGTGGCTCTTAAAAGTGCAGTCCCTCAACCAGCAGCAACTGCCATCGGCCATTAGAAATGCAAATTACCATGCTCCACCCCAGACCTATGGAATCAGAAACTCTAGAAGACAGAGCAGGCTGGCTGTGTTTCACCAAGCAGGAGACCCACACACACTGGAGAGAGCTGGCTGGCTGTGTTTCACCAAGCAGGAGACCCACACACACACTGGAGCTCAAGGTCCGCTGCAGCAGAGGAACAGCTGGCAGATGGTAAAAACAATGGGGGTCCCACTGGACAGGGGGGCAGGAGGTGATCTGTTACCACTGTACTCTCAACTCCCTGTGGTCTCTGATTGACACCAAGCCACCCACCGTACGCAGCTTCCTTACCATCCAGTCCCCAGGAGGCTCTGCCCTAGATGGACCACCTCTTCTGACAACAGGGTAATGAGCCCCCAGGCTCCATATGCCAGTAAGATTGTGTTGTTCCGAATCAGAACTGTATGAAAGACAGGCTGTGCACACCAAGGGCACAGTCGAAGGGACAAACTGTTGAGTTTCCTTTATTAATCACAACACAATCCGCACAAGCAGCTGCTATTAAGAACAGCTGCAGCTGCTAAAAGGGTGATCTTGAAGCAGCCTAGAAAACTGCTTACAGTTGAATCCACGTAACAGGCAGGCGCAGACTTGCAGGCTATGGGCCTGGTTCTTCCTCCTGATCCTTCGTGTTTCTCTCGGAGCAGAAGTCATCCTCTTTCCAGTCCCTGGGACAGAGTGGGATGGGATGGGGAGAAGCTGGTTTTTGTGCCAATGTTTTGTTTTTGTTTTTTAATTTAGAATTAGTATACTATAGAGAATTGGGGTGAGCTCCAAAAGACTTGAGTTGGATCCTACTTCAATCATTTAGTGACCTTGAGTGAGTTACTTCTCTTGATTATGTTTTTGTCCTGTTTTAAAACAGATACAATAATAATACCTACTTCATAGGATTGCTGTGAGAAGTGGATCAAATGAAATGAAAATACAGCAGAAGCTCACAGCTGGCCCCTCCCTACATGGACCACCTCTCTCAGTTGACCTAATTGTCATAGAATGAACATGCCCCACATGTATCAGTACAGTAGGCCTAGTTCCTTACGATGACTACCTCCATATGTTGACCAGTTTGTTATATTCTCTTGGGTGGTCAACTTAAAGAGGTTCTACTGTATTTTATAAACTATGTAGGACCCAACAAAAATAAAGGCTTACTATCATCATCCCATGAAAGCTGCAGTTTGACCCATAAATCACCAAATGTAGGACTTACTGTTTCTAGCTTACATCTATCAAAGGTGAAATCAAAGATCGCAAGGCTACAAAGGAACTTTTGAGGACCTGTAATCTGACTTTTCTTCCTTCCTCTCATTTCTGAAAGCTATCAATAAGAGTCCTGCTTCAGGGTGGTCCCACCTGGAAAACTTCTACCTCCCAGAAGCTCACTACATGCCCAGGCAGACAGCCCATTGCAGCACACACCACTCCTCCTCACAGAGGCCAAAACAGACTTGCTGTAAGTTAAACAGCCTTAAAAGCTCCTTTCAAGTTTACCCTCCCGCCTCCTCGGCCTTTACACCTATGGTCTGTCTACCTGAAATATGCTTTTATCCAGTCTTCAGAGGGTTGGTTCCTTCTTCCATTTCAAATGTGTCTGCTTCAGGGAAGCCTTCTTAACTATTCTTCACTCCATCCTACGTAGGCAGGCACCATCATGATACTCTGTTCTTCTTGGGGTTTTATAGTACACATCCCTGTTTATTTGTATGCTTAATCTTGTTAAACCCTCCAGAGATCAACAGCTCTATGAAAGTAGTAATCTTATTTCTCTTTTTCACCACTCTGTGCACTCACATGGTAATTACATCATAGTAATTACACTGACAGGAGGTAGGCAGGCCAACATGTTGAATGAATGAATGAATGTTTCACACCATTCTGTACACATGGTAGAAAACTAATTGGAAGAAACAAAAACCTAAACCAGACTTATACCAACTCCCACTACTGACCTGACTCAACTCACAAGTTGTAATCAGGTCCTCTTGTGTTGAGGAAAAAAAAAAAAAAAAGAAACAAACTGAACAGTTCCCTCTGCCAGCTTTATTCAGGGTAGCAGAGGGAATTCATGAAAAGGCATTTCAGTGGTTGAAAACCAGATACTTATTTCCTAGAGACAGCCTCAAAAAATGGCACCATTATAATCTCAAAGAGATCACTCAGCTGGCAAATACTTACCTAGGTCCATTGTAAACATGGTCATGGGCCCTAAGAACCAGTAGGACAAGGCCTAAAAATCAGACCAGAGAATGCATGTCTATAAGGGCTTGTACCTGCCAGTAGGACAGCCAATAAGCTTTTTGTAAGAGGTATCCTCAATAGCTGGGTTGGGCCTTGTGCTACAATTTAGTCAATTTAAGTCAAACTAAGTCACATCGCTTTTTAAAGCCTAAGTACCCACATCTGGAAATGGAGGTTAACAGAACCTACTCAACCTTTCTCACCCAAGACATCACCTAAGGATGATACCACAGCAGATATGAGTATGTACTGTCATCCAGAAAGTACTGCAGAAAGGCAAATGATAGTTATTGATAATGAATAATAGTTTATAATACAAAGAACTACTACAATTTGCATCCCAGAATAAGCATCCCAATATTTGGAGGATGGCTGATAAACCTATCAAACACCTTAATGGGACAGAGATAACTGCTTGCTCTACATTCTATAAAGCCCAGAGTATTGGTGAGCTAAAGCTCAAGGAGTACCCTGTAGAAGAAAAGTCGGGGTCCACAGGAAAGGAAACATTCCTACGGGTCATGAGTTGCCATTTGCTGCTCTGGTCAACAAGGTACGGCAATTATGTTGGACATTTCTTAATCTGCCCTACAATAAGTCTTAGGGAACACAGAAATGTAGAAAAAATTCCACTACACCCCTCTGCTGCACAGGAGATAAGAACAAGATTTTCTTGACTCCAGAAAAGAAGATATAGCATGGCTTAATGGAAGAGCGAAATCATAAAGAGAAAATGTCAGAACACGTTCATTTCTTAAATGGAACCTAAAATAAGAAGCTACACAGGGAAAAGCTCTTTTTAAAGAGTGACTCAAGTCACTTCACGCTTACTGAGCACCTATTATGTACACGACCCCGCTGGAAGCTATTAAGATAAATACGCCAAGAATTCTTCACAGCCTGGGAAAGAACATGCCAAGGAAAGGGGGACATGGTATGGAGAGGAAATGCCATTTTGTTCTCCTTGGAGAGAGATAGGATGTTTCCATGATCAAGATGCATTTGACCTAGGAGAGGAAACTAAAGCAGAGAAAGGCATCAAAGGCCATCTGTGGAAGCTGAAACCCTCAACTGTTTCTGTAACATGGATCCTCTTGACAGGCTGGAGAAGCCTATGGACTCCTGCAAAAAAAAATAGCACGTTTAAATGAATATGAAAACATTACATAGGATTTCAAAGAAAATCAGTATTAAAATACAAAATGAATTTTTTGTATTTTTACAAAAAATGTATTAATATATTTTGAAAATACATTAATTAATACATTCAATAAAATATAGCAGCAAATCCTAATATCCGTGGTTTTTTGAGATAATCTGTAACAACCACAGTATGAAATGAAAATATCTATGATTTCTATGGGCAAGAAAAACATAGTTGTTACTAATGCTACTGTGGTGTTGTAACTACATTTATAATGGAAGGAAATGCTATATTTTAGTTAGGGTTATTAAAAATGAAGATGTCATTTTTTTTTTCCCATTGACGTTCCTAGAGTCCATGGACGCAGGTTAGGAAATCCTGATAGAGGAAAGAACCTAAGCAAAAGGGCAACGTGAGAAATGTGGGGCATGTTATACGACCATGCAAAACATGGAAAAAAGACAAAAAAAGTCAACAAAAACCCTCAGAAGTGATCAGTGTAGGGTCCATCACCCCCAACTGTAACCCACAGAATGTGCTCTAAGTTCCAAAATGGTAATTTCTTCTGAAATACAAGGAAATGAATGAAAGAGGATAAAAGAATATCATTCCACAGGTTTCAATTATAGCTCCTCTTTTAAACTGTAGCACCTGACAGAATATTAATAAATTTACTAAAATAAAGTACCTGTCCCATATGTTCCCTGTTACGTTAACTGCCCATGGAAGTAGTATGTTAATATTCATGCTTGTAACTACGCCTAAGTGTCTAGAAAAGATACACATCAAAATACTAATAGTGATTAACATTTGGAAATAGTTTTACTGTTTGCTTTCATTTTCTACCATTAGAAAACCCACAAAGGGTGGCGTCTGTGGCTCAAAGGAGTAGGGCACCGGCCCCATATACCAGAGGTAGCAGGTTCAAATCTGGCCCCAACCAAAAACTGCAAAAAAAAAAAAAAAGAAAGAAAGAAAGAAAGAAAAGAAAAGAAAAGTGGCACCTGTGGCTCAAAGGAGTAGGGCGCTGGCCCCATATACCAGAGGTGGTGGGTTTAAACCCAGCCCCAGCCAAAAACTGCAAAAAAAAAAAAGGCATAAGGAGGCTCAAAATAGGTTGGCAGACTTAGGGTAACACACATACCACATAGTACAAAACAGAGCTGGTGTTGGAACTCAGAAATTCTCTTCTTTTATAACTGTACAAAAGCTTTCATATTCAGACCTGAATGCTCCCAACTCACATATTCAGAAACTGAGGCTTAAAGTCTAAGCGACTTGTCAAAAGTCCCACAGCAAATAACTAGAGAAGTCAGAGGTAAAACCAAGGTCTGTGGTCCTACAGAGTACAGAATACTGTCACTGTTAAAAGCAAGGTCTTTGAGGGCAGAGCCTGTGGCTCAAAGGAGTAGGGTGCCGGCCCCATATACCGGTGGTGGTGGGTTCAAACCAAGCCCCAGCCAAAAACTGCAAAAAAAAAAGCAAGGGCTTTGCATTATCCTGGCCTTGGTTAAGTCTCAACTGTGCCATTTACTTGAGCAAATTCCCCCATTTTT
Source organism: Loris lydekkerianus (assembly GCA_963574355.1). NCBI lineage: Eukaryota > Metazoa > Chordata > Mammalia > Primates > Lorisidae > Loris > Loris lydekkerianus. The sequence continues at coordinate 12,539 of CAUYPK010018551.1, forward strand.
CCCATCCTAGGATTCTTTGCTTCAACATGTTGTGGTGATGATTAATGACCAATGAGGTAAAGCCCTATAACCGCCTCCAACAGAGTAAAGGCTCTCATCTCAATCCTGTCTCCCTGCCTCTGTCCCCCGTAGAAGGACTCCATAGTTACCTCCCAGAAGCCAGTGGACATATCTGCTTGGGAGGCTCAGCTGCTCAGTTCTAGTCTCAAAATCAGCCGGAATCCTGCTCACTGGCTTAGGAGCAGCAGTGCTGGACAAAGAATGCACAGCATCTGGCCAGCAGGACAGGGCGTGCAAGTGCTGAGCAGCCAGTTTGGGGATCTCTAGAGATTCTGACTCAATAGATCTGAAGTTAAACCAGAGACTCTGAATTGTTAAAAAGCTTCTCCTGACAGTGACAGTTCTCAGTGTTCCACAAGAGGGACTCTTATCATTTCTGTGATGTGAGCAATGCCTTATCCACGGGTGGCACAGTGAGGAATGCTGGGAGATGCCTGTCAACAGCTCCAGGGCTCTTCTGTCCAGAATGAAGGGCAGCAACTGCCCAGGACCAAAGAGGGAGAACTGAAACAATACAAACGAGCACAAAAATGCATGACTAGAGGTACCTCCATGCCCTAGATTCGTAACATTCTCAGCACCAGAACTTTAGAGATTATCTTGTCCGCCATATACATAATGCACTTTAGTAACTATAACTCTAAGGAACTTACCAAGCACTTGGAGGCACACAAAGCAACAATTCACAATAAATTTCTACCATAAATACTGCTGAGTGAATTCATTAAAAGAAAAGTGGCAAATGCTGGAAAGGGAGGACTTTAAAGTGGCCTACTCTGGACACATAGAAAGTGCCAAGGTCAGGCACGGTGGCTCACACTTAAAATCCCAGCATTTTTGAAGGCTGAGGTAGGCGGATTGTTTCAACCTGAAATTTGAGACCAGCCTGGACTTAGCAAGACCCTGTTTCTACAAAAAATTTAAAATATTAGCCAGGCGCACTGATGAGTGCCTATAGTCCCAGCTACTTGGGAGGTTGAGGCAGGAGGATCACTTGAGCCAAGGAGTTCCAGGCTGCAGTGAGCTATGATCAGGCCCCTGCACTCTAGGCTGGTTGACAAAGTGAGACGCTGTCTCTAAAAAAAAATAAAATACCTAAAATTGTGGTAGGTCTAGGAAAACTCAGAAGCACCATACCACAAATTTAAAACTTAGAAGCAGCCACATGGTATTTATTGGCCTGGGAATACATAATAGCCTACAAACTATTTTCTTAGAGATAGTGGGCAAAGGAAAAGGGGGGGGGGGGTCCTCAAAACCCCTTATAAATTTTTCAAAATTTTTGCTCACCATTTTATCCCCAGTACCCTGCCTGCTGTTTGGCAAACACTATTACATTCAATGAAGTATTTGCTGAATCCATGAAAGTAAGAGGAAAAGAGACAGTCAGATGAAAAAGTATCCCTCTTACACATGAAGCAGTAGTATTTTCCAGGAAGTGGGGACCAATTTTGGTTGCCTGACCCAAAAGTAATGGAAACTGATTGCTAGTACCATGAAAGGAATATGAACTTTTTCATCAGAAAGAAATACCTGGGTTCAAACTCAAGCTTGCATAAGTCTATGACCCCTTTGAGCCTCAGTGTTTCAAATTTAAAAGAGGGGGTAACACCACTCCTTTCACCTCTAAAATGGGTATGATGATACTTCCAAAGTTGTTGGCAGAAGATGACATGAGCTATAGATTTATGCTAAGTAGTTAGCACATGGTCAGCCTGTAGTATGCGCTGAACAAATGGCAATGCCTGGTAGAATTAATTAGGCCCTCTAGAGCCAGACCCAACATCCTCCTAGGCTGCCTCAATTACGCCCCATAGTTCTTTCTGATGCCAAGCTGCAGAAATAATTCCAGTTTAAGTTCACTAGATTTTCTAATAAAGTACATTTCTTTAAATAATAAAATGCCTTTTCAGTTAGCAAAGTAATTTCACATGCAAACACAATTCTGAAAGCTCACTCCCACCAGCTCACAATTCTGAAATGATGCATTACTGTCATCCAGGCTTCATAATGAAACAACTAACACCGCATAGCCAGCAAGAGGCAGTCTGGGACTGGAACTACAGAATTTAACATTTCATTATAATAACCGTGATTTTCTCAATCAAAAATTATAGTAGGTGTTCTTATAATGGAATAAAATATTGAACCCAGACTGCTCCAGAAATCAGATGCTACTTGTATTATGTTAATAATTAGAGCTGAAATCAGAAACAAAATCCTGAAAGTAGTAATTTTTTAAAACAAAGCCCATCCTCAGAATTTCGTGCATCTATTCCAAATAGTCTCAAGTAGAAGATGAGGAACATCTCCTAAGTTCTAGTAAGACTGACCTGAGTTCCAAGAACATTTCTACCATTTTTTAAGCACATGATCCTGAGTATCAAGTTTCTTAACTCCAATAAATTTCAATATCCTCATCTATATAATGGGACAGCAACACCTACTCAAAGACTATGTGAAATTTTTGACCCTGAGAAGGTGACTGATGAAAGAAGAACTACTCTGACAGTCATGCCAGGATGCTGAACACTTGGTCTCCAGCTTAGGTGACTGCTTGTTTCCTTTTCCAGCATCTGCATACCCACTGGTCCTGCCTCTGTCCAATGGGGACACAACCAGTCTTCATCCAACCTTGCCAGGGAATGAAGATAACAAAAGAGTTGGCAGAGACGTTATGCAAATACCAAATATTATTAAAACATTAATGAACTCTGGCGATTTCTCTGCATTTTGATAAATGGTGTTTATTATGCACTGCCAGCCTCTCACACAATTTGAGCTCTCAAATATTAACTAGATGATAATAGCAATTATTCTCCTAAAAGACCAAGGTATAGAGAAACAAGGAATGAATCTAGATGACTCCAGCTAATACCTGCCTCCAAAAAATAAGAATTTCTGCACAAAGAACATCGGGGTACATCACAAAGATCACAGTGACCACCAGCAGGTTCAGACCAACCCACAGCCTGAGCAGAACCCTGCTTTGATAGGCCAGTGAAGTGTCTTACTATTGACAGGTCACTGATTGTAACAACTGTCTGCCACCCCTTTGCTCTTCTGTGTAAAATCCCCTCCAAACTAGACAAAATGAAAAGGAGGGCTTCAGCCCAGACCAAAAAAGTCTTATCCAGGAAGACAGTGCTATGCCTCCCCTAACCCTCTCCACTAACTGCAGGAAACCAGGGGCAGCATTACTTCAACTCCAATCAAGAGGCTTGTACCCAATTCCTTGGCCTCTTCATTCTGCGTGAGAGAATGTTTCTAGGCTGCTGTCAATCCTTAGGTACAGCTCAGGTGCAGAACAAAGCCAAGAGGACTTGACCCCTACAACTCCCAGAAAGAAGGCCCTGGTGCCACCCAAGTGACACCTTAACAATCTGAGGCTCATTTACACTCAAAAAACTAAGGCGGTGGTAAGTGAAACAAAGTATACAAAAATAGATTTTGGTTTTTAAGCCAAGCAAAAATCTGCTTTAGAAAAAGTAAAACCACACAGGGACCCTTTGCTGTGCTAAACCTTCACTTGTCTAAAGCAGCCAGCACCTCATTAAAAGGAAGGAACTCACAAATGAATGCAGCACCACACACAGACAAGCTCATTTCACCATCTGCCTTCCAGTGTCCAGAGGAGCAAAAGGCGTACATGACACTCTCCTGAATTTTCTCTCCTGCAGGTGGAAATACTAAATTCCCAGGGAGCAAGAAAGACTTCTCTTGCAAGGTCAATTGTATAAAAAGGAATAGAACCAAATCTGGTTTACCTGTCAACATAATGCCCCCCATACTATTAAACTCAGGCATCAATTAAGCACCCTAGAATAATCTACCCTTTTATATCTGGACAAAGGCTTCACTAATTCAGTGTTGTCAGCTGTGGGGTTAGAATTTCCTACTGAACCCAGGCACCTAAACTTACTGCTCCCCATACTCTCCCAATTTTCTGACTCAGGACTACCCTGACTGGTTGTGACCCAGGACCTTTCTCTAGTGCATCACCTAGGGCAAAAACATCAGCTCTGATGTGGGGGCTGTAATAACACAGTGGCACACTTCCATTATTTATGCCAAAGAGACAGGCTATGATTAAGTGACTTCTTAGGTAACTGCCCTCAGCCTTCTGTGTGTGGCCCCACAGTTCCTGTTAATCTCTATGATGATTTTCAAATCTAGAGGTTCTGTAACTATTTTAAGCTTTCCTCTGAAAGCTCACTCCCACCAGCTTACATATTTTTTAAAAAAAATTAATGCATCTAAATAGCTGAATAATGGGATATCTCAACAAAGAGTTTTTTCAACCCCATACATAATCTAGGATACACTTGGAGAGTGTGAAACAAATGGTTAAAATAAGCCAAGATTTTAACATGCTTCATCCAACTTCTCAAAGCATTAGGACACTTGTTCAATATAATAACCCCTACTTGGACTGTGGGGACCAAGAAAATCTAGACAGAAAAAGGTACCCCAGGATAGAACTAGCAGCAGACAGCAGCTGAAATAGAGGTAGACTGCAGAAGGAAAGCAAAACCTGTCTTCCTCTGGGGCCAAAAGACCTTTTCCCATCATGTTTTTCAACGCTCGGGAGAGCGCCAGCAGAGACACGCGTCGGAGCAGCGCTGTACTCCAGCACCAGCTCTGCGGAATGTTAACCACGGGCCACGTACTGCATGACAGCCACGGTTCCTTCCACTGGTGGACGAGCCACAAGCCACATCCGAGCTCCCATCAGCGGACAGTGATGCTGCACCACAGAAGCAATGATCCCAACAGCAGGACCCCCGGGCAGGGGTGGGCTCTCGGGCCTCGTTCAAATTGATCTCCTCCTTCAGGACCCTTAGGTGAGAGGGTAGGATGTGGCAGCGAGCTGCACATTTCTAACCCCGGACGTCTCCTGCGTTCGTAACTCCGGCTACCTTTCTCCGCCAGCGCTAAAACAATACACAAAGAGGAGCGGATCGACGCTCCTCAAAGGCCAGAACTGGGTGCCTGGTCATTTTCCAACTGGGAATTAAGAATTCCGAGCTCAGCAAAAACCCCAGAGCAGCTCCGGAAATGCTTCCGAAAGCTTCAAAGGGAAGTCAATTTGCAAACCAAAGTTGCAGGAACTCCAGGAGCCCAGACTACTTCAGCGGGTTACTCGGGAACACCCAACAAGTTTGGCCACCGGGGGCTCGGCATGACAGCGCCGCGCCGCACGACGAGAGAAGCAACTTGTCGCTCCTGCCCGGAGCCAGGGCCCCAAGCTCTCTCCGCGCCCAGGCTCAGGAGAAGACCCAAGACCTGGCGCTGGGAACGCTCAGGCAGGTCTGAACCTCCGGGAGCCGAGTTCCTCAACTGAAAGGCGCCTGCGATCTCACCTGCACAGCACGGCTTTCAGGGGCTTCCCCCAACAGTGCAGCGTCGCACCCCCAACGCCTCACCTGCCAACCCGCCCCCGGCGGCTGGGAAATTAACAAAAGAACAGGCGAACAGGGGAAAGCGAGACCCGGCGCAAAGTATAGTGAGGAGGGGAGGGAAGGCAGCCGGCTGGCGGCGGAGAAGGGAAGAGGCGGAACAGAGATGACTTATCCCCCAGGCACCCGGCTCCGGGAAGGAAACGAGGAGGAAAGAGCTCGAGAAGGGGGAATGGGTTCTCCACTCCGCTTCCCATCACACACATACACACACGCCTCCCCCCTCTTTCCGTCTTACCCAGCATGGAAAAGATGAAATCCTTGGCTGTGTGAATCTCCAGCGCTCTCTGGTCGTCGTATTCCCGCTGGTCGTGCTTCGTAAATTCTTGGATGAGTTTGTTCAATTCCTCCACCCGGGCTCCCGACCTGAAATCCAGCTCCGGGAACGTAGGCTTGTTGTTACAGCCCAGGGAGGCTGCCTTGCTGGCGGTGGGAGCCGCCATCTTCATGCAAAACGCGCCGAGTAGCAGCTCCGCGGCAGCAGCAGCACCCACCCCCGCCCCCCACCCCGCCCCCCTGGGCCTCCTCCCCTCCTGGGCTCCCGGCTGTGGCCCTGGCCCGTGGGCGGGCTGGCTGGCGGTCCCGGGTTCCGTGCGCTCCGGGCTCCGGGCTCCGGGCGGAGCTGGACTGCAGCGAGGGTGCGTGTGTAGCCCCGACACCCTTTTCCCTGGCCCCACGCCCGTCCCGATGCCGCGTGTCCCTGCCCTCCCCTGGCCCTTGCTGGCAGCGAAGACAGCGGTCGTAGAGCCGACCGTAGCCTCCCCCCCTAAGCCAGGAAAGTGAAGTGGAAACAATGTGAAATTCACCAGCTCAGAAATCAACAAGCTGCCGGCTCCTGTGTTACGGAGCCAGCAGCATCAGCGTCCCCATTTAAAGGGACAGCGCACCCAGTGGAAGGAAAAATAAATAAATGACAGAGGTCTGCGCGCCTATGCCACTTGCCAATCTGTACTCGGGAAAGACGCTCAAGGTGTGGACATATTTCTTTTTCCCCTGCGCCCACCCAACCCTTTCGGGGCAGGCTTGCCCAACGCCTTCAAGGAGAGAGAGAGAGTCTAACCCTGTCTGATTTTATGGGCGGTGTCCTGGGCGAGGACATCTCTACGCGCGCGTTTCCTTCTCTATCCCAAGAACTCCAATACCTTTAGATTGTGAAGGAAACTGTCTTAAGGAATATGAAACCTATCTTCTGCCCTTTTTTTTCGCATAGATTGCTAAGCATGATAGGATTAAGCGTATCAAAAAAGAGTGTGCGCAACTCGACCGGTATAAACACTCCCATTAACCGCTGAAGTGTCCCTACCTTTGCCCTAAGTAATTAATTTACTTGGATAACAGCTCATTCAACTTAACATATAATGAGTTAATGAGATCCAACCTACTCGAATCGAAAAGCAGGGAAATGAAAGTGTGGGGGAGGGGAACGGAATGAATTGCCCCAGGTTCAAACGAATGTTGAAAGATGAAATGGAAATTCTCTCATCCAACAGATACAATTAGAGCACCTACTATTTGCCAGAGGAAGTGCAAGAATCTGGGTGGACAGCATTAAGCCAAAAGACATGGTTCCTACAATGGAGTTAGGCTAACGTGACAGGCAGGTTCAATCTAAGGTATAGTTCTTCAGACAGAATAGAATCGCAGAGGTAATTTTTGTGTTCATGAGATGTGTGACTCAAGCATGCGGGAGGCCCATGACTCTTAGAATCATAGGTTATCTTTCTCCCAGTTTCTCCAAAATTCATCTTTTCTCTATCCCACTATCCCTGATTTAGATCAGGCCTTTTCATTTTCTTACCTGGATTCTCATGGTCAGGAATACAAATTGTTTTGTTAGCCCTGAAAGGAAATTCAGGGAAGGATTGCCCTGCCTTCCCCTATAAAATGTAAAATGGGAATAATTAATAATGCCTGTCTCACAGGTTATTTTAAGGATTACATGAGATAAAGCAGGCACTTAGTAGAGGCTAGCTACTATCAGCTTCTACTGTGGCTGTGAACTTAATTCTTTTTTTTTTTTTTTTTTTTTTTAACCATTTAGCTTTTATTTTATTTTTTCTGTATTTCAGTTATTGGCCCGGGCTGGGTTTGAACCCACCACCTCCAGTATATGGAGCCGGCACCCTACTCCTCGAGCCACAGGCGCCGCCGTGTGAACTTAATTCTTTCCCTTTTCCACAATCTGTTCTCCACCTTGTTGCCACGGCGATCTTTACCAAACACGAATCTGGCCACTGACATCCCTGGAATTCTCCTCTTTATTTCCTTCTCAACTTTATACCAAAGTCAATTCCAGTCTTGCCTTTTCCTTAAAGCTTCTCTAGAACATTCTCCCCAAGGAAGTGCCATTGTACCCTTTCAGAAGCTTTCATATGACACTGATAAATTCTGAACTTGATTTCTCTCTGTTAATGCAAGTTTCAGACTATTCTGCTTGCTTTTGGTGTCCTTCTCTTTAAAAAAAACTTTTCCACCCACTCAATATGAAAGAAGGAGCATACCTGCCCAGACAAAAGGGGGCAGCCTGATGAGAAAGCTATTCTGGCTTATTGCAGCTCTGCTGCCCTGACTTCTTATCTTGAGCCTGTGTCACCATCACCTGGACAGTAGCATAAGCCACACAAGTGGTTGGAACTCCAGCACATTAACTCTGTCCCCATCTGCTGACGTCCAGACCCGTATCTGTGGGACAGCTGGCTGAGGCAGTTATCCGATGGTTCAGAATGGTTCCAGTTTACCTCCAAACTGTGTAGTGCTGTGAGAAACAACCAAGTCAAGACATTTTTGTTGTTGCTGTTAATTTCCACAACTGTGAATGAGGCACCACTCCTCCCTTGTTTCTACCTTTTTTGGTGATATTTATATTCTTAGAGAGACAACAGGTAATTAGCAGGAACTACTTTGATTGTGCCTTAGCCTGGGCCTTGGAGGTTTTGAATGAGTGAGTATATGAGGGATCTCTCTGGTGTTATTCTTCCTCTATTCTTGTTTCCATCAGCCAGATCAGAATTCTGTGAATCACTGACACTCACTGTGCATGCATGTTTAGAGACTGTAGTCGAATGGTACATTAAATACTCTTCATAGGGCTTTATGACTCCAATAAGATTGTATAAATATCCCTTGTCCAATTAAAATAATAGGAGGAAAAGATCAGGATCCATAATTCCCTGAAGTGGTCTCTTGGGAGACTTTTAAACCTCTGAGCCCCAGTACACTGAGCTCCTCAAGGGCGAGTGTTGTGTCTTTTCACCTTTGTAAACACCACATTTAATATAGTTTCTAGTCCATCTTATATCCATAATAGGTTCAAATGAACAAATAAAAGAATAAATTCAATAATACCAGCCCTCAAAGTCCAAGAACTGAGTATTTCGGTGATTTTTGCTATGATTTACATATCTCAGTGTATGCTGACTGTGGTTTCTCAGGGTCATTTAAGTGGTGTTATAAATATTTCTGCTTTAGTCTAATTGAATACTCCTATTTTCGTGCCTTTTATTCTTGTATATATCAGAAGATCTAAGAGAAGGAAAGGAGACAGAGAAGAAGGTGAGGAGAAAAAAAGTGAGATAATTATCAGAAGATATTAAAGAATATCTGAGCTTTGTAATAAAAATTCACATTTCTGGCCAGGCTCCATATCTCATGCCTATAATCCCAGCACTTTGGGAGCCTGAGGCAGGAGGGTTGCTTCAGGCCAGGAGATCAAAACAAGCCTGAGTAGCATAACAAGTTCTCTTCTCTAGAAATAAAAATATTAGCTGGGCAGGGTGGTGCGTGCCTGTAGTCCTAGCTATTTGGGAGGCTGAGGAAGGAGGAATCACTTGAGCCCAGGAGTTCAAGGTTACAGTGCACTACAGTCGTACCACTGCACTCCAGCCTAGGTGACAGAGTGAGACCCTTTCTCAAAAACAAGAAAGAAAAACAATCACATTTCTAGAATTCTGACAGATAACTCCAAAAGCTCAATAGAGTCTACTACCTAAATAAACACTAAGGCAGGTTTTGCTAAGCTTCCTCCTGCAGCATCAAGCTGAACAGAAAAACTCCTTATATTTCCAAACTGCTGTCCCACTTAGAGCTTGAACTTGCCCCTTGGATTGCCTCACTCCCAAATTTTATTAGCATGTGAAAGAAGTCTTCTTTCTCTGGAGCTGTTTGTTGTTAAATACAGCTCTGAAGTTCTGTGGCAAACTCTCAGCCATGAATAACTGGGCTGTGCAGAGCATGTATTAAAAATAGCAAGCTCCACATCCACATGATGGATTAACAAAATATAATTTTAAACAAAGATTCTTTGGTCTGACAGAGATTTAAATAGCAGCCCAGGCTACAAGATCTGGCCTTCTTGGGCAGCTGGATTTTCAATAAAAGTCTAGCAAATAGAATGGCCCAGGTTTCTTATAATGTGAAAATGCAGGCAGGAGAAAGAGAGGCAAACCTCACAGACATGTAGAATGTTGAGAGTAGAGGGAACTTGGAAAATAATCCCACTTCTTTTATTTTGCAGATAAGAGAACTGGGCCACAGAAAGGAAAAAGACTTGTCTAAATAGTAGAAATAACTGTTTCTATTTTCATGTAACTTCAAATTTAGTAAATACTGTATTTATTGTTTTTCAGACTGCCAGAAGGAGCATGGAAAATGCCATGAAATTGGACCAAAATCATAATTAAAGAAAACAGAAAGAATGATCCTTGGGGCAAAACGTTCTCATGGCACTTGAAAATGAAATCTCAATAAACGGGGAATTGCTGACACCAGGAATTGACTTGACTACCGCTTTTTCCTGCAATAGGTTAATAATCAGGACCATAGCTAATCTTGTCAGTAGTCACAAACAAACACACATATGTTGCTGCTTGGGCAAATCTAGCAGTTTTACCTCTGATGACATTAGGTCCTTGAAAAGTTAGGTACAAGAACAGTATGGATAACCCTCTTGCCTCAGGCCTGAGTGGTCTAGCTGGAAAAAAAATAACAGCAATATTGCTCTCCCCACCCCAATCTTTGGCTTAATTCTCTGCTCTTAGTGTACTCAAGAGAGCAAAATCTGTACATATGGAAAGAAGAAAATTAACTCTAGGCATGGGGAGATAACAATATCTGATAACAATTATTAACAACTTCTTGCAATGTTAGAGTACTTTATAGTTCAACAAAGCACTTATCATAAAATTCATTTATCAGTTCCTTACAACCTCCTACTGAAGCAGGTTAATCAAGACTTTTATTTCTATTCCCATTTTAGAGATAAGAAACCAAGGTTCAGAGAGAGAGTGATTTTTGTGAGGTTACCAGTCAGTAATTGTCATCTTGCAGCATTCTATTTAGATGTTAATTCCTTGCAAATGGCTTTTTCTGGACCTCTCCCACACTCAGACACCCAGGTCAGGTCAGGTAGGCTAATTCCAGGTTCCCCTTGCCTTTGGATTTCTGCCACTGCTCCTTCTCATTTTTCTTTGTAACTGCCTGATAACTTATCTGTTTTCCTCACAAAAATGTACCCAACTGTGTCTGTCCTGAGTATCACCAGTACCTATCACTAAATCTGGAACGTACTAGGTGTTTAACGAATGTTTGATAAATAAAAAAGTAAATGAATGAACCAGATGGCAGTCTCAGCCCCCAAACTTGATTTATAACCAAAGCTCACTGACTCTGTTGCCAGCACCATTGAGTATCCAGAAAAATGCCAACACTCTCTTACATTTAGAGATTGGGTATGCTTTATTCAGCATTTCACACACACAATCTGATCCTAAAGCTTGATTCAAGCTCCATCATTATAAAGAAAGCCTTTTGTTCCTCTTCTCTCTACCTTAAAATCTAAGCTCAGGACCTTTGTTCAATAAATTTATGACAAAATAACCTTTAGAAAATCAAGTCTAAGGGAACCCATTTGACTTGACCTCTATAAATTAAGTAAATAAAAGCAAAGTGGCAATTGCGGCAATTAACACAAATAACTCTAGAAATCCTCTTCGTATAGGCATGCCTTAACTATCAGCTATTATGGGGAAACTACAACCAACCAATCCCATTGATACCGGAGTTTCAGGTTCTTGATCTAGGCCATTTGAAGAATAAATCAACGGACCACAGGATCAGTGGTAAGTCAGGATTTATTTACAGAAACCAAAAATCAAACCTCCTGGCAGAGAGAACCCAGGAGGAGAACAAGCTCTCCTGCTCCCATCAGATCTGCCTTTGGGCTCTCTGCTCAGGGTTTATATAGTGGCAGGGCGTTGTTGTGCTAGGGCCGTGAGTCCTGTCAGTTACAGCCAGCTGTCCAATGAACTCTCAGGCCTTGGAAACTGACAGGAAATCTCCCAGTCAGAAGTGCAAGTGGAGGAGACAGCAAGGCCCATCCATGAAACTGACAAGTCAGAAGTGCTTGTGGAGAAGGAGGCAAGGCGCCATCCACTCAGAAGTCCATGTGGAGGAGACAGCAAGGGGCCAGCATCTCCCCTACAGGTGTCCAGCCCTTGCAGCAAGCTGGTTCCTCCATCCATAGGAGCATCAACACCTCCAGGGCTAAGGCAGCAGGTCATCGTGCTGCCTTGTCCTGCATTATCATGACACTGTTAAACAATCTGCTTTAGCCCTTGAACTTGTCAAAATAGCCGATTCTTGGTTCTCCAGGCCAGTCCATTTCCTACCTTGTATATGCCGTGGGTATTGGGTCCTATGCTAAGGGTTGAACCCAATACTTTGTCATGGAAAAAGTGGAAATGTTTGGCTTGTTTTGCTGAAATTATTTTTTTTTTCCTGTTTGGCTACAGAAGGTAGCACCAGGACAGATGAGTGGCAGCTGTAGAAAGAAAGGCTTTTCAGCTCAGGGATTTGGAAGCATTTTTTCACAATGAGCCTTGCTCTGTACAGAATAGGCTGCCTTATGAATTAGTAAACTCCCTGTCACAGGAAGTGTTCAGAACTGTGTTATCCACCTTTCAAGGTTACATTAGAGGAGGTTCCTAACTTGGTTAGGAGCTTAGGCTATGACCCCTGCAGTGCCTTTCAGCTCTGAGAAGCCCCTACCCTATGATCCATTTTCAGTTAACAGAAAAACAGAGAACTAGCTTCTTACAAGGACAGACGCACCCTACAACAGGGCTACATTCTGCATTAAACACAAGATGTTTTGTATCCATCTTCACATAATGTTCAAGATCAAGGACTGTATTTTTTCTTTTTCTGGACTTAAGATATATATTTCCTTGTGTTGTGCTCAGGAGTTCCACAAAGACCACACTGCCAAATAAGTCAAATTTACAGCAGGATCCTCTTATTGAAGAGCCAGCCGGTGACTGCCTCCGTGTCCCAACAAGGAGTTTCTGAGAGCAGTCCCAATTGTTTGAGGGGTCGGGTTTTTAAGGCTTGGTCTGCACCCTGGTTGGCACGCAGACTGTCCAGGTGTATCTGGACATTATACAGAAGCAGAATTTTGCAGTTAGTTAGCTATATGTCATACATTTTTGTTTTAATATTTTCCCCCTATACATCTTAGTTTCAGTACTTTCCCTCCATACATCTTGGTTTCAGTATTTTCCCCACCTGGTATTATTTAAAAGTCAGTCCAGGGCAGGACCTGTGGTTCAGTGCGTAGGGCCCAAGCCCCACATCCCAAGGGTGGTGGGTTCAAACCCAGCCCGGGCCAAACTGCAACAAAAAAATACCTGGGCATTGTGGCAGACGCCTGTGGTCCCAGCTATGCGGGAGGCTGAGGCAAGAGAACCACCTAAGCCAAAGAACTGGAGGTCGCTGTGAGCTGTGATGCCACAGCGCTCTACCGAGGGTGACAAAGTGAGACTCTGTCTCTTAAAAAAATAAACATAAAAAGTCAGTCCGGGAACAGTTGGTACCCCTAGTCTGTTTCCCAGGGAGTTAGCCAAGTAAGAAACTGGGATTGAGCTAGAAGCAAGAAATCAATTAGTCCTTCCTCATTTACCTTGGGGTGAACTAGACTTTTCATTTCATTTGAAAGCTTGCAATTCGGAAATTTGCCAGAAGTTAACGGGCATTTTTCCATTATAGGCCAGGCCTGGCACCTTTCTGTCTTAGCCTAGGCCCACTACGCCTATCACTTGTTTCCAGCTTGCTTGCTGTCCAATTCTAACAGGTTCTTTCATTCCAACCCTTTACAAAGTGATGCAGAAACATGCCACTGACATCCCACACAGATTCCACACCTCAAATTCGTATTCAGGACAGTTCTCAGGAAAAACAAAAGAAAAGTTCTTCCTTTAACACATTAATTTACACACTCACTTTATAATAATAGAAGCTGGTTATCCAACAGGCCTATACAATTGACAAGGGGAACTTGGGAATGACTATTTTGTTTTCTAGACTTAATTAAAAAAAAAAAAAAAAAAAAAAAAAATCTGTAAACCCCTGCCCTGCAACAAGTTTATTGAAAAATTTGGCTTGCTTTTTCCCTCCCATGTTTAGTATATTACCTGAATAAAAGGAGTTGCTTCCCCTCGTCTGAGACCTGGTACGTTGAGTTGTGGTCCAAAGCTCATTTTACATTCCAAGTTATAATTTAAAGAGAGGGGGCATTTGAGGACAATACTAATGTTCCTCAGCTCTGATGACATTATCATACAGAACTGTAAATATATGTCCTGGACCAAGCTGTCGAATTCTGCTTTCTCTATTAGTACATTATAAGCAGGAAAAACAAACAATAACAACAACAAAAACTCTACTGTCAAATCCCTTGAATTCCCCAGTGTTTCCACAATAGAAAAAAAGAAAAAGGAAAGAAAATAGGAAAAGCAGAAAAAAACACAGCTCCTTTACTCTGTTTAATTTCAGATTATTCTTGTCCATTTAAACTATCCTCGGGATATGAGTATCTGCATTTTATTGAAAGTTTTGCCTTAAATACTCTTTGGAGCGGGATAGGCAGGATTGTATCAGATGTATGTTATAAATAAATGAATTCAAAAAAACTACAGTGGTCCAGGCGCAGTGGCTCACCCCTCTGGGAGGTCGAGGAGGGTGGATTGCTTGAGTTTAGGAGTTCAAGACCAGCCTGAGCAAAGAGAGACCCTGTCCCTACTAAAAATAGAAAAGTAGCCAGGAGTGGCAGGTGCCTATTGTCCTAGCTACTCAGAAGGCTGAGACAAGAGGATCACTTGAACCCTGGAGTTTGAGGTTGCTGTGAGTTATGATTCCCCAACACTCAAACCCCAGGGTGACTGAGTCAGAGTCTGTCTCCAAACAAATAAACAAACAAACACTACAGTGGGCTTGACAGTATACTTCTATTCTAGTCCTGCTTTGGCCATTAGTTACTTCCATAATCAGAAGAAAAGCTTCTCCTCTTCTCTGAATATCCTTTCCCTCATGGGTAAATGAATAGAATAAGGTGCCATCCAAACATGACATTCTGAGACTTCAGCTCTAGCACAGAAAGACAAATAAAGCAATCTTTTGCTCAGCACAAACTCTTAGAGCATTGTGCTTGTTTATTTTTCCCAGTCTATCCTTGCACAGCCTAACATTCCATGGTCTAATGTTCTAAGAATTTATTCTTTAGGATCTTTGCTCTACAAGAATTAGCCTGAAATCAAAGAGGAAGCGAAGCTGTAAATGCATTAAGACAACCCCTACCCCCCACCCCCCCGCTGGCACATCTGGGCTAATGGCCTCTAGCTTGCTGCTGGTGCAGGAGGAAGCAGAGGCTGCTGCTGAAATGCACTCAGTGGCTGGCCCTGGGTCAGGCTATATGGCTTCTGGGCTCTTAGGCCTAGCCAGGGCCCAGCAGGTGTGTCAGACTGTAGAAATCTTTCTCCCCACAGGGATGAGAGGAAACAAAACGTCTGCAGAGAAAATATCCCAGGAAGTATTTACAAGAGGCTGTAAAACAGAATAATTTTCTGGCCCTAAAATTTGAAGTAAAGGTTGATGCTCTGAAGTCTGGGGTGCAGGATGAGTGTATATATGGGGCTCTATAGCTGGGCTTAGAAAACTCTTGGTCAACAGAAGCTGTGATTTTGGCAAAAAAAAAAGTATGGAATCTTTTTATTTCTTTACAACCAATACATGGAAGTCTGGTCCTAGACATCAGGACTATTCTTTTAAGTATTTTGGAGAAGAGCAACTTTATAAATCTTAGGTAGTAACTGGTGGTAGTGGTGATTAATCATGAAGGAAATAACAGAATAACAGTAATCGTGCAATAAATAATATCCAAGTACGTACAATGACAAAATTAAAAATATGTATAGCCATGTATTAAAATAATCACATATTAAAGAAGGGTCAGAGAGGTTTTCAAATTCTGTCACCTTAAAATCTTAATTGTACATATGAACAAGATGAGGTGAAGGCTCAGGGCCTGTAGCACAGTGGTTACGGCACCAGCCACATCACCTGGAGTGGAGGGTTTGAACCCAGCTCGGGCCAGCTAAACAACTACAACGGAAAAAAAAAAAAAAAAAAAAAAAAATAGCTGGGCATTGTGGCGGGTGCCTGTAGTCCCAGCTACAAGGGAGGCTGAGTCAAGAGAATCACTTAAGCCCAAGAGTTGGAGGTTGTGGTGAGCTGTGACTCCACGGTACTCTACCCAGGGCAACATAGTGAGACTCTGTCTTAAAAAAAAAACAACCCAAAAACAAGATGAGGTAAAAAGAATAGAAGTGACTTTCCTAGTGAGCACACAGCATGACAGCATGGGACTTTTTTTGCTGTATCTGACACAAGTGTGAAAGAAGGTGAAGGTCTCTGTGTCAAGTATCCATCCAATGCTACATGTTGCAGTCAATAGCTATATGTTGCAAACATATAAATAGCCCTATTTGGCCAAAAACTGTTAAATTACCTAGTAAATGACCCAAACCTTCTAAATATGGTATTTTTTCATAAAGTTCTCTTTTTATACTTTCATTCATTCAACAAATATTTATTGAATTCCTATTGTGTGTCCAGCACTCTTCTAGACACTGAGGATATAGCAGTGAACAAAGCAAAAATTCCTGTCCTTCTCGAATTCTAAAGATTTACTTTAAGCAATTGATTTATTAAATTTGGAGGACTGACAAGTTAAAAATCTGCAGGGTGGCAAGTCTGAAATTCACAGGGCAGGCCAACAGGCTGGAAACTCGGAGCAGGAGGCAGGTGCAGGGGCTCATGCCTGTAATCCTAGCACTCTGGCAGGCTGAGGGGGTGGATCTCCTGAGCTCAGGCATTCAAGACCAGCTTGAGCAAGAGTAAGACCCCTGCCTTTACTAAAACTAGCCAGGCATTGTAGTGGACACATGCAGACCCAGCTACTTGGGAGGCAGACGCAAGAGGAGCTCTTGACCCCGAGGGTCTGAGGTTGCTGTGAGCTATGATGCCACAGCACTCAATCCCCAGGGAGACTAAATACTCTACCCAGGGCAACAGAGTGAGACTCTGTCTCCACAAAAAAAAAAAAAAAGAAGAAGAAGAAGAAGAAGAAGAAAGTAGAAACTCAAGCAGGAGTTGCTGCTGCTGCAGAATGTCTTCTTAAGAATCCTCAGTTTTTGTTTTTAAAACCTTTCAACTGATTGAATAAGGCTTATCCACATCATTTAAGGTCATCTTCTTTACTTACAGTCAACCACATCTACTGTAGCCCAGCCAAGCTGACACATAAAACCGTGACACCATCTACCCAGTAAACATTTATTAAGTGCTTATCACATGCCACACTGTGAGACAAACCCTGGACAATCCCTGCCCTGGAAAGGAAGGGCATAAGTCATTTAATTAAATATGTACATACAGTGTGACTCTATAAATCCATAAGGAGCTCATGCCATCTTAGCAATTTTGAAAGAATGAACATTATTTACAGGTAAAGAGGCACGCAAGCTGAAGACACAAAGATAGTTAACCTTGTCCTTGGAGAATGGGTAAAATTAGAACAAGGGAAACAGGACAGTGGGTGGCATTCCTAAGTGGGAGAAATAGCATAAGAAAAAGTGTGGAGTCAGGAAAATGCGTGATGTATATAGAAACATTGAGTTGTTCAGTTTGGCTGGGAATATAAAGCATTCATCAAAGCCTCTTTTATTTAGACAGTGATTACTCCATGCTTGTTCAAGTACTCATTCTAAAGCTATTAGCCATTTGCAGATGAAACAGAGAGATCAAGAGATTCCTCCAAAGTCACACAGAAAAACTTCAGGGGATGACACAAGTCAGTGCTGTTTGTGTTTAGAAGCTAGATACTGCTAGCTCTTCAAAATGAGTTTCACCATCCCTGAGAAAGGGCAACAGTTTATCTCTGTTGTTTCAGGTTAACTATCTTTGAAAAATTCACGTTATTCTTTGATAAATTGAAGACATTTATTAGGTCCTAACTTTAAATAAACATATAGGCATAGATGTTCCAAAAATATGTGTTCAGGAATTCATATATCACAAAATTAAAATCTTAATGCTTTTACCACTTGAAAGGTATTTCTTGTTTATTTATTTATTTATTTATTTATTTTCCTTTGGGGGGGACCTTGTGTTTTGTGTGTGTGTGTGTGTGTGCAATAATTGTTGTAGTCAGTATGAACAGAGAAAATATATACAGGAGAACACAGGGTTCACAAGAAAGTAAAGTTTACTTAAGACTCCTGTTAGTCCACAGATTGTGCCTTGTATGTTTCTTTATCACGGTTTCTCTGAGCCACCTTGTGTCCAGGCTTTAAGCCCTGACCTCGCTTCAAAGAATTACTTTGGCTTTAGCAAATCATTATTAAAATGACAAGGCTTGTACTTCCACTATCAGCCTCTACTATCCCTGCATTAAACTCAACCATCCTTTTGGCTACATAGAATTCATATTTTCTACCCATGAACTAACTAGCCATGGGTTTGTTCTAAAACATTTACGTAATTCATAAGAATGTGCCTGGCTTTGAGGATCATGTAACACTGTCCAAAATTAAGATGATTACAGAAATTACCTAATTCCAGACACTTTCCAGACCAGCCTTTATTCAGCTTTATACCACGATGAATCGAGCAGAAGCAAATTGTACCTCATCTTCCCCTCGCCCCTCTCCCGCTCCACTTTACAAAAGGGAAGCTCAGGACCTGAACAGGAAGTGACATCATCTAGCAAGGCCTGGTTTCATATCCCCACAAAGTGCATTACTTTAATTAAATCTATCGAGAAGGCTAGTAAAAGAGAGACTGGGGAGAAATGAGGTTATTGATCAGAGGCGTTAAATAAATGGACATGGCCGGGGAGGGGAGTGGATGTTAACAGATGTACGGAATGCTCAGCGTTCAGAGTTAATAGCTGAACATTCTTCTTGTAGTGTTATCCTCTATTATTTTAGATGGAGATTGTGTCTAGAGGCATCAGATTATACTCTTACCTCATGTTTACATAATGCTTTTGTTGTATATTATCTCATTTTAATGTTGAGCCCCTCAGTACTCCCACAGGACAGGCAAAGCTCAGATACACGGAACTGCTGCATCCCACTCTGGAGGGCAGAGGTCAACCCTCCATAGCACATCAATCACCCGTGGGTGGGGGTGTGTCCCGGAGGATGCTTGCGGTGTACCTCAGAAGGGCAGGTGTGGATAGAGAGACGTGGAGCATCTTGGTGAAGATAAATGGTAATCACACCAACTAATTAATAGCCTTCATTAAAGAAAATCTCCTCTGTAAGAGTGGATGTTAATCTGTTGTAACAAGGTTCAGTTTAGTATATTTCATCCTAGCATCAGGACAAAGTCACATCCCTTTGGATAGTAAGTAGAGTCTTCCCTACAAAAAGTAGACATCAGGGCAGAGGCAGAGCCTCAGAAAAGTATCCAAGGCAAGTTTGAGGCAGGTAGAAAAGAAGAAATTCCACCTGCTTGGGATTGGATCTTGATGAACCTGAAGGGTGTTAAGTCGCTGCAAGTTTGGCAAGGCTTCCGGGATCCCTGGTGAAGATGGTGGGGGTGTGGCCAGCACAGTGAGGCGTCTCTGTCCTCCAGGGCTTGGTTGTGCCACAAGCTGTGGCAGGAAGAGCCACAGGTGTCTCTGATTGTGGGAGGAGTGCAACAAGTCCTTTGGCAACAAAGTTTTTGGAAAACAGGAAACCTCAAGTGACATGGGATTAGTGGAGACCCAGCCCCTCTGCTCCAAGATCCTAATGCTGCAATTGCCCTCCTAGGGAGATCTTAGTGCAGGTTTACTTAGGCAGGTTGCCTCACATATTCCTCCACGAATGACATTGCAGCGATGAACCCTGAGAAGGTGGGGGCCGAATGGCAGCTCTCTCTTCTTGATATGTACAAAGAGGGGGTTTTCACTGAGTACTGCATAGATGAGATCTATATAATCTAAATGGAGATCTCAATCCCAGGTTTCCCCAACAACTTTATCTTTAATAGCTCGTATTTGCTGAGCACTCTTCACATCCCATCTTCACAATTTCCTTAGGAAGTTGAACTGTCATTCCCATTTTCAGAGCAGGAAGCTAAGGCTTTAACTGGTCACTTGTCCAAGGCCACATAGTAAGCAGCAACTTTAAACTTTTATCTGTGTCTGCTTGAGTCCAAGCCCATGGTCTTGGTCACTACACTGCGTGTGCTGCCTTCCTGGTCCCTCTCAGAGCATGTGATGTAGTGGGTAAGACACAGGTTGCGGTTGTGTTAGAAGCCTGACACTTGGGTTTGTCATTTGCCAGTTGTAGGACATTCATGCCCCTGAGCCTCTCTGAGCCTCAGTTTTTTTTCTTTGCAAAATGGACATTATTCTTTCCTCTTCGCTAACAAGTTATTGCGGAGGGCATGTGAAAAGATGGTGAATAAAACCTATAACAATGCTATAAAGATACGAGGAATTGTTACACCTTAATTTATATCTTCCTAATATTGCTTAGGAATTGATGAGGCTCAGAGCTAGGGGAAAAAAAAAAAAACACCAAGAGAAGAAAGAAATCATTTTTTCTTTTGACAATTGCTATGCATCACCATGTGCCAGGAATAATGAAGAACAGGTATTTGATAGCTCTGCAGAGCTGAGCTGTGAAGAACTTGATTTCTTTTTCACATCTAAAAGAGATTACTACTTAGGTCAGTTATTTGGAAACCCTCTGAATTGCTATCTGAGCTGTAACTGTGTGAAAATGAAATAAAGGTAAAGGTGACCTTAATGCTGGCCTCCATGAAGGCTTTGGTCAATTCAGCACCTTTTGCAAGCTGTAAATTTGCTCCACAGTTGTCTACTTACTTTCCCCCTCCCAAAAAGAAAAAAATGTAACCTGTTCAAAATTAAAAGTCTGCTTCTCAAAGAAATATCACTGTGGAAATGTAATTCAACAAGTATTTGCAGAATGTTTTTATGAGTTCTGTACCATGCTAAGAATTGAACAAGGGGTAGAGATGTGGACGGTAATGTTGAATACCATTGTCTATAAGACATGTTCCCTACTCTCGAAAGAGTAATAATTTCCATGGGAACTGTTCTAACATATGCAGACTTTTACAAGCTGAAACAGGTTAAGGCTGAAATGGGCCAAAAGCAGATGTCAATATAAGAAATAAGTGTGTGGACATTCTAAAGTTTATGTTCTTGGATTAAGAAAGGTGAACTCTGATTGTGCAAGGCTCTGAAGGTGAAGCAGAGGAGCTTTAATTTGGTTTTGTGGGCAATTAGTGAGTCCAGTAAAGGTTTTAGAGCAGAACCTAGAAAAATGATGAAAAATCCAAACCAGGTGTCTTAGTTAGGACCCTTTAATTTTGGAGGTTTTATTATCAAAATTAAACTCAAATCAAATAACTCCCCCCCTCAAAAAAAAATGGTAAGCTGAGAAATGTATTGGCTCATATAACTAGAAAGTTCAAGCAGGAGAGATGGGTCCTGGTGGTTCAGGCATTTAAATAATGTCATTGGCTCTCTGACTTCACTCTTGGGCTGTCTCCATGCTCAAGTAGTAAGTAGTAATTATGCAGTGGTAAGACGGTGCCCAGCAGCTCCCACTTACATGAGCTTTAGAGACCTTTGGGAACAGCATAATAGGGAGCTCTTATTGGCTCAATTTAGGGCTTGTGTGCCTTAAAAACTCACTGTGGTCAGTGGGATAAATCTGTTTGATCAGGCAAGACCAGGTCATGGGCAACTACTGAGGTAGGGAGGTGACCCTGGTCAGTTTTACCTCCACCTCCTTTAACTAACACGAACTGAGGGAGATATTTACAGAATGAGGGTGGAGTAACTTCTCAAAGGAAGAGATTCAGAGCCAACACACACGCATATGTGCGTGCACACACACACACAAGTGTGTTACCTAAGATTGACATTAGCACGTTTACAACTGAATATATTTCTTGTCCTTAAACTGTAGCTTACTCTTTTAAACATCGCTTTCATTCATCCATTGTCCAGGCATTCAATGCTGTGAAGCATAGCTTCTACTTTTGAGTATCTACTGCAAAAGTTTCTCTGTTCCCCTACAAGCCGAACAGGTTAGGTTCTGAAGTTAGTTATAAATCCTTCTGTTCATAACTGAAATAAGAAGGTGTAGCAGAGATGGACAGATGACCACAGAAGATTCCTTCATAGAGTGGGGTCCTTTCAAGGGCGCGATGACAGAGACACACATGGCTGGATACTTCCCAGATGTGCTCTCTTGCACCTGAAGTGGGAGTCACACAGCTAATTCTTATCAATGGATGTGAGAAGAAGTGATGTGAATCCATCACTTCTGCTTCTTGGTGGAATAGTGAAGCTGTGCTCTGCCTTCCCCAAAGCCCCCTCTTTCTGTTAGTGAATGGAGAGGACTCCTAGGACCTGCAGAAGGGTTGAGCCATAAGATAGAGAGGCTCCATGAAGAACCACATGGAATGACATCCAACAAGCATCACCCACAATGAGTTTCTACAGGAGTGAGATGGAAACAATTCTGTGTTAAGCCAACGGGAGTCTTACCTTAACACATACAGATGGATTTAATCATATAACCCAAGTGCTCATTTCTATCCCATAGAATTATGTCAGTGACCTTCAAAGCTTTAAAACCAAGTGTTCACTTCTATTCTTTACTGCTGTGCCTTTCCCCTACCATCTTTTCCAAAAAGAAGTAATTTATTTTATATGGTGGAAATCCATTGAGGTAGATCACCTCTCTTCTAAGTACTAGGGAGACTGTTAGTAATTACCATGCCTGCACTGAGTCCTTTTCTACCGAGACTCTTAAACCCATGAACTATCCATGCGTATAATAGGTTTCTTCAAGGATACCATTCTTCACTTTTTTTAAAAACAAACTTTATTGAAGTATAACTTACAGCCAATAAAAGTAATATCATTATTATTTTTTTGATAAGGTACCTTTCTGTCACTTGGGCTAGAGTGCAGTGACACCATCACGCACATCGTAAGTCACTGCAACCTCAAGCTGCTAGTCTCAAATGATCCTGCTGCCTCGGCCTCCCAAGTCGTTGAGACCGTAGGCGTGTGCCACCACACTGGGATAATTTTTCTATTTTTTGTAGAGGCAAAAAAAGGGATCACTCTTGTGCTGGATGGTCTCAAACTCCTGGCCTCAAGTAACATTCCCACCTTGGCTTCCCGTAGTGCTAGGATTACAGGTGTGAGCTACCATACCCAGCCCATGCTTCTCTTTTAATTGTTTAACCAACTCATAGCCTTCTCCTGAATGAAGAGACTGCTGCAAATGCTACAGTCACACACCAAAATGGTTTTCTGGCTCATCAATCACTTTTTATTTTTGCTGTTAATGATTTTGCACAGGTATGCACAAATCATTGCACCCGCTTCATGAATAGCTCTTTGTCTTCAGAAATTTTCCTTCAATCTAGTGAATCATGCCAATTAAAATTTTAAATATACCTTATTCTGTTTACATTATTATCATACACCTCCTCTTTTTTTCATAGTTTATTTATTTTATATTGTTGAGGATTCATTGAGGGTACAAGAAACCAGGTTACACTGATTGCATTTGTTAGGCAAAGTCCCTCTTGCAATCATGTCTTGCCCCCAAAAGGTGTGGAACACCCCAAGGCCCCACCCCCCTCCGTTCTTCCTTCTCTCTTATTAACATCTTTAATACTCGCATTTATTGGACATTATGGATTAGAAATCTTTGCGAAACAACCTGAAACCTAGCACTCACAAAGCAAATATCCAGTGGAACAGGACAAAACAGTGTTAGCTCTACCACCAAAGTGGATGGTTGAGGTTTCCTGGTGATGATGGACCCACTTGATGCATTTTTACATTGTTCTTAGCTTTACTCACATGAAGGATTGCTCTTAAGGTGCAGAATCATAGACTGCCAGGGCTAGGTGGTCATCTTATCCAGTTAAATGTCTACACTTTACACATGAAAGAAATGAGATTGACAGAGGGGTATAATAAGTCCCCGATCACATAGCTAAAAATTTAATGCAAGTGCAAATGCAATAGAATTTAATAATGTGTGAGAGTTTTTCAGATTTCCTTTACTCTGAGCTGTCAAGTTTTAACAGACATTCTGGTTTTTGTTTTTGCAGTTTTTGGCCAGAGCCTGGTTGGAACCCACCACCTCCAGTGTATGGGGCCAGCGCCCTACTTCTTCGAACCACAGGTGCCGCCCCAGACATTCTGTTTTTATCACCGCATCTTCTTCCTTTAGTCTTCAAAGAACAAAACTGTCTTGGCCTCACTTGCAGGAGAGAGCGGGGAAACCTACCTGGAGACGTGTGGTGAAATAAGTGGTGGATTCTTGGTGTGTTGTTTCAACTCGTAAATTCTGTTTAGTAATGAAGGAGATAAGCAGAGAAGCTGAACCGATCTATATGACCAAGAGCTGTGAAAGTGAACAGGGAAAAAGTTTGGTGTGTGGTGGGAAACTCAAGGACTCCGAAGGAGCTGATGATGTTTTTGAGAGAATTGTAAAAACTGAAAGCAATCCCTTTCCCTTTGCTCTCAGGATCCAGTGCTAATCATTTGGAAAGATAGCTATTTCTGAGTTGCAGCCAATTATCTCTAACATCAATGAATGTTCCAAATATTGTTGAATAAATTATATTGTGTGAAGTGCTGCTTTTTGAACTTTTATTTGAGATCCCACTAATGTCGACGGAAATACCAGCTGGGTGCTGACTGGCTTGAGTTACTTTTTAAGAGGCTAGAAACTTTCCATCTTTCCCATATAATCTCTCTCAGCTAATAACGTTTCTTCTTTATTCTGATAGGTAGTAAAAGTCTCAAAATTAGATCCCTGGTGGCTTGTACAGGGATAGAATGGGAATTAGTGTTAAAATTTAGAAGATAAAAGACAGGAGAGTAAATTCTTTGAGGTTTAAGGCAATGAAGATAAAAAGGTCTTAGGTCTGACATATGGCCCAGAACTTAATTTTAGAAAGGTACACATAGGGAGAAGAGGGCTCCTGGTGAGACCTGTGAGGACAGGAATAACTCTTCTTGGACACCCTGGGTCACAAAAGCAAAAGTAACTCGACAGGCTCATGATTGTGGCCCGCCCGTACTGAGTCATCCCCAGGGGGAACCTGTTACAGACAGGTGCGGAACACCCTCATGTGCTCCCATCCCTAGTGCACACCAGCTCCCAGAAATGAACAGAGAAAGGCAGTCTCATGAAAGGAGGAAAAGATTGTTTTAAACCCCACTGGTAAGAGAAGAAATCTGTCACTGGCTTTCTTTTAAAGATCAAATTTAATCCAGGAAGTGGATTTTTCTATTTCTCAGAGTCATCTTTTAAATCACTTGGTTTTCACCCAAATCTTGGAGAAGGGGCATCACAGACAAGAACATATAGTATTGGAAAAACTCCAGAGTCATAGCAAACACTACGTATACAGGTGGTTTTTTATTTCCAGATGCATTTTTCTTGATTCTTAGGTAAAATCAGTTGCTTTTCCTTTAATACATCTTGGTCACTGCCAGGAATTTAGAAAGAACTCTCTTTAGAGTTTTAAAAGATAATTAGCAAAGTGCATATCTATACAAAAGTAATTTTGTACCTCAGCAAAAGAGTGCATTCAGCAGATAATTCACTCTGTGGCTTTTCATTAGCTAACTCTCCCTCAGGGCAATTTTGAGGTCAAGGCCCTATCCATCTACTTTCTCAGCTTCTATTTGAATTATCCCTTCAATTCATAAGAACAGTCAAAAAATGGTACCTCTTATCAGAACTAACCCTTTTAATTGAGGTAGGTATCATTTATTAAGTGTTTCACTTATTTATTTTAGGAATTTTTTGGTTTTGTTTTTGAGACAGGGTCTCACTTTGTCGCTCTGGTATACTGCTGTTGTATAATAGCTCAGGGCAACCACAAATTCTTGGGTTCAAGCAATCCTCTTGACTCAGCCTCCTGAGTAGCTGTGACTACAGGTGCCTGCTGCAACACCTGGAGAGTTTTCAGAGATCAGATCTCACTCTTGCTCAGGCTGGTCTTGAACTCCTGAGCTCAGGAGATCCACCTGCCTCTGCCTCCCAGAATGCTAGGATTACAGGTGTGAGCCACCTCACCCAGCCTATTTTAGGAATATTATTTATTCCACTTAACAACCCTATAAATGAAAACTAATCATTATTTTAACAAGAAAAAACTCCCAGTTTTGAGAAGTTCAGTGATTCACCCCAAATCACACAGTTAATTGATAACAGAGTTGTTAGAGTCTTTGTACCTCTGAAGTCCATTACCTTTCTGTTCTGCTTCTTGGCCTTACAGCATCGTCTCCTTTCACCCATAGAGGGAACACTCCCAGCCATCACTGTATCTCCTGGGATTAGCAGAATCTAAAAGGAAGTGCAAATACTTCATCTGCCTGGGGCAATATGTGACCTCATTGCCTCAGTGATTTTTCATTATTTTTTTAAGGCAGTAACATCTTACCCAGAACCTACTCATAAGATAGAAATACATTTATGTGCTAAATCCTAATTATAACACTTGCTTATTATAAAGATTTGAACTATTTTTATAAATATGAAAATTTGAAATTAGGAGCAAACATAAAAACCACTTTTTTTTTTTTTTTATCATCTTGAGATCAATGAAATACAAAACATATGCATACCCCTTGAAGCACCTTCTGAAAATCACTGCTTCAGAATCCTTCCTTCTTTCCTTCCTTCCTTTGAAAAATGAATCAAACAAACATTTCCTAAGAAGCAGAAACAGGGCAAATGAGACAGGAACCTTGTTCGTAAGAGTGCATGCTTCAGCTGGGTACCCGTAGCTCAGTGTTTAGGGCATCGGCCACATGCACCAGGGATGGTGGGTTCAAATCCAGCCTGGACCTGCTAAAAACAAAAACAAATAAACAAACAAACAAACAAAAAACAAGACCTGGTCTCTACTAAAATGTAAAAACTGAGGGCAAAAGGATCGCTTGAGCCCAAGAGCTGGAGGTCATTGTGAGCCATGCCATCACAGCACTGTGCCGAGGGTGATAAAGTGAGAGTCTTTCTCAAAAAAAAAGTGTATGCTTCAATCAAAAGAGGTATTGACTGAGCACAAATAGTTTTAGGAAGAAAAGTATGGATCAAAGCACAAAATATGGGAGTTTTGAGTAGGAGTGACTGTTCTGGCTGGGGTAGGGTAGGGATCTTGGTAGACTATGAAAAGACTTTGGAAGAGAGGTGGCTTTTCAAGAGAGGTGAGATTAATACAAACTATGTCAGAGAATGGCTTTTTGAATGGAGAATGGCTTTGAAATGATGACAGAGGAGGAAAAGGTCAGGCCATGGATTTAAAGAACAATCCAATATGTGTGTGGAGCGATTCATAAGAGTAGGACTGGAAGGGGGTGGTGGAATCACGTGATAAGGACTGTGAACGTTTTTCTGAGGAAGTGTGATCCTTAGTCTTAGTCTAATGAGGGCCATCACAAAGTTTCTAAGCAGGGGACCAAAGATATCCAAGCTGTTGTTTTTGTGGGATTAGCTTCATAGCAGACTCTCTTGAAACACGGATTGACAGAGGGAGAACCTGCTGTCCAGGAGAACAATGAAGATGAAATTTTGACTCCAATGTAGAGGAGTATTCCATGGGGAAGAATTCTTCCTGATGATGGCAAAAGATGAGGTCCAAAGCTGTGGGATGGGAGGAGTGAAGATAAAGAGATCTCCTGGTGTAACTGGGAAGAATAGTGTCCCCCCCAAATTCCTGTCCCCCTGGAACCTGCGAACGTGACCTGATTTGGAAATTTAATCAAGTTGAGATGAGGTCATATGGGATTAGAGTGAGCCTTAATCCAATAATTGGTGTTTATAAGGAGAGAGATTGGAGATGCAGAAAGACACACAGAGAAAGGAAGAATGCCATGTTGTGATGGAGGCAGGGACTGGAGGGATGTACCAAGGATTGCCAGCAACCATAGGAAGCCAGAAAGAGGCAAGCAAGGAATGACTATTTCCTAGAACTTACAGAGGTAGCATTGTCGGTGCCCGCTGTGGGCACGCTGTCACAGTGCAAATAAAAGCAGCGGGGACCACAGCTTGAAGGAACCAATGCCTGGAGGAGGGGAGCTTCCCATATTCCAGGGAGAGCCTGGAGAAACCTCTGTTGTGGCCTTTTGTTGAAACATTATACAACACGTATGGGGGCCCATGCACAAGAGCAACATGCTTAATGAACACTAAGTGCTCTTCCCCCCCTCTAATGCCCAATGTATAACACCTGCTTGCTAAAGAGTGACCCCTATTATCTCATTAACTCCTGCAGCTGCTTGAGGGCTTGTCTCTGGGCAGTCAAACATCTCAGTGCCAACTAGGAGACTGCCCCGCTCCCAGCGCCTCCCTCAAGGGCCAGTGACCACTTCCACAAGCTTGGTGCATGGTCTCCTACATAGCATAGCTCTTTGGACAACTTGATTTTTGGATACCTTGTAGCCTCCAGAACTGTGAGAGAATAAATGTCTGTTGTTTTGAGCTACCAAGTGGGTGATAATATATTACAGCAGCTCTAGTAAACTAATGCGCCTGAACAACCTTAGAAAGATGAGATAATAGCGATCACCCCCAGAGGCAAGGAGAGATTCATAACATTCAGAATACAAAAGAGGAGAGCATTTTTACATGACACTTGCTATAGCGGGCGGTTGTGGAGAGCACAAATAGGAACAAGGACTGATACTGTTAAAAATTCAAGGCTCTCACAGACTGAACAATCACTAAAGGGACTGCAGTCATGAAGACAGATGAGGAAACGGAGACTTGGGGATGGGAGGTTACTTACTAAAATACAGTGGCAGAACTGGGTTCGGACCCATCTTTCCTGGCCTCGAACACGTCTCTCCCACTTCCTACCCCAGTTCTGAGCAAGATCTTCAGAGAAGAGTAAAACAAAAGTGGAAGAAAACCACAGAATGAAGAAGAAATCTCAGAAAAAAGGAGGCTGGCAGTCTCTGAAGATTAGGCCCTGCTTTTTCTTTTTTTTAAGACTCTGTCCTAAAATGGAAACATAATAATCTGGTTTCAGATTCCCAGTTTCCCAACCCCCAGCTCTGCCCTAGTGTTTGAGAGTGGTGTCTTATTTCTTTTAAATCTCCAAAGAATGACAACGATGACATCATTGCTTTGAACATTTTTAATCTTATCTGCTAAAAGATTGAAATTTAAGAATAAGTAGGTCACCAGCAGTTCAGACAAATGTGTCAAATGTTTCAGAAGCTTCAGCCTTAGATCAACACTGGAAATGTCAACCCAGACAAGCTGTACTGTGGGAGAGGCCCTGCGTATGCGTTTATTGTCCTATAGTAACATTAATAAAACAAAGTGACTCGATTGGGGGAAAACATGTAGGTCATTTAAGTTCACTTCTGCTTTTAGGAAGGACTAAAATATGAGCTGTCTAGAAAGAAGGGAATCTGGCTGACCAGATTGGGTTCTCAGAAATTTCCAGGCAAGGGACATGTTTGCTGGCTTTTAGACTCACAGATATGCTGAAGACGGAAAAGCCCCGACTTGTCCACCGATTGAACTGAGGAAGTCCTGCATTAGGCACCCCAGGCTGTCTCACTTCACCCCAGAACAGACTTACAGAGCTCAGGCTGCTTTTTCACTTTTGGGATTCAGAGCCGATTCCCCAGATAGGGGAAGTAACTTTCTAAAAGTAAATTCACACCACAGTAAATCAAATGAAAGACATGTGGAGAGATGTTGGCTTCCTCAGTCATTAAAGATATAGAAGATAAAACAATTTTGACATACTACCTCATCCCTATCAAGTCATATAAAATTAGTATATTATATATAATATTATTTAATCCCAATGATGGTCAAGCTCCAAGGAAAGAGGCACACGGATGTACTGGAGATAGTATAAGTGCATTAAATTGGTGTGATTATTTTCAAAGGTAATCTGCTGATTTAAACCATGACTCATAGAAATGGTCCTACCCTATGACCCAGTGATCTGAACTAGTTTCTCAATTTACACCTTAAGGGTTCGTATATAAAAAAAGTTCAGATTTTTAGAATAGTATTTTTCAAAATTTGAGACCTCTTAAATCACATGCTCTGAACTCTCCTAAAATCAGAGGAACAAAATCAGTCATATGGAGAAATGATTTTTCCAAGGGTCTAAGCCAGGTCAGAATCCAAGATTCCTATCAATGACCCTCTGGAGCAGGGTCCTCAGACTGCGGCCCTCGGGCCACATGAGGTGGTGTGATTGTATTTGTTTCCATTTTGTTTTTTTACTTCAAGATAAGATATGTGCAGTGTGCACAGGAATTTGTTCATTTTTTTTTTTTTTTAAACTACACTCCGGCCCGCCAACGGTCTGAGGGACAGTGAACTGGCCCCCTGTTTAAAAGGTTTGTGAATGTTTGCTCTAGAGCCTTTTGGTGAAAAACTGAAAACAATTCAGGTCTCCCCAAATTAAAGAGGTAATTCAGCATACTTGGGAAGAAGCTGGCTCTCTGGACTCCAATTGTGGTCCCATCGGTTACTAGCTGAGTGGTTTGGGGCAGGCGCTTAATCTTTTTGTGCCTCATCTGTAAAAACAGTGAAGTAACAGAATCTCTTGTACATTCCAGCCATCACTGCCACCGCCAGGTGCACGTAGGTTCTGATCAACTTCATGACTTTGTGCAAACAAACTATGGAGTATTTCACTTCAAGACCTTGAGCCTGTCTTTGTTGCCATCGCTGAGGCCTCCATGGGATACTCAGATGTGGCACGCTCCAGCCCGGGAGTATGTGTGTTTGTAGGTGATCTCGGGGAAGTATGGGTGGATAAAACGTCTCATGGGGCAGATGGCAACTGGGGGACAAACTCTTCCTCCTTCTCCCCCATGTGACTGTCTGAGATGCAGTTTATGCAGCTTTTTGAAGAACTGCCTCGTGGGAATACAGTCTTGTGAGACGCAGCCATCAATCATACTTGGTGGTAACCAGATTGATCACAAACCCTCAGGCTGACTCTTCCCATTCCCTGGCTCATTTCACTTTTCCCTCACTCTCGCTTTCCTGGGATCGTGCCCCAAATGAAGGAGTTCACGAAACCATTTGTTTTAGGCTTTGCTTTGTTTTGAAACCACATTCAGAGAGATGCACCTACCATTGGCGGGGTGCAGCGAGCAAACGTTAGGTGAGTAAAAATGGGAAAGGGCTTAGAACAGTGCCTGACAAATAGCAATTGGCATGTAGGTGGGAGTTCTTCCTATTACACTGTATCATGTTGTGGCTCTGTGAGATGGCAAATAGACTGTGCTGCTCCTTGGAAAAATATATGTGAAGTGTTAAGCCAAATACAGAACACTAGGAAACAAGCGTCACAGGGATTGTATCTCCATAAAAATTATATAGACACAGTGATGAGAGAAGAGAGGACACGGAGTTGGAACTCGTGACTCTGTAATGGGGAAGCGGGGCTGTGTTTCTGCTTCCACACAGGTTCGTATTTATCCAAAGTGAGGGTTAAATAAACAGAATACATAGAGTCTCTGGGAAAGTCTGTGCACACCTCTGCTCAGAAATGCAGCTCAGTGCTTATAATTTCTGCTATTTGGAAAGTCCTTTTGTGCAGGGCTTTTATTTTCTTTTATACTGTAATTTTAAGCCAATTTCCTTTAATTTATTGCTCGTGAAATTGGGGACCACAGGGCAGTACCTGTGATGACACGACTCACTTCACCTCCAGACAGGGGTGTCTGCTTTTACCTTTCATGGGGCTGCGGGGTGGGGCTGCTTCGTCCCAGGTTTGAGTTCCATTGTCCTCAGCACATACCAGCTCAGCAGGGGTCTGTGAGTGACTTCTTCTTCTTCTTTTTTTTTTTTTTTTTTTTTTTTTGAGACAGAGCCTCAAGCTGTTGCCCTGCGTAGAGTGCTGTAGCATCACAGCTCACAGCAACCTCCAACTTCTGGGCTCAAGCGATTCTCCTACCCCCGCCTCCCAAGTAGCTGGGACTACAGGTGCCCGCCACAACGCCCAGCTATTTTTTGGTTGCAGCCGTCATTGTTGTTTGGCAGGCCCCGGCTGGATTTGAACCTTCCAGCTCAGGTGTATGTGGCTGGCGCCCTAGCCGCTTGAGCCACAGGCGCCGAGCCTGGGAGTGACTTCTTTTTCTCTTCCCTCTGTTCTCCTTTCCTTAGATCCTTGAATTTCATGCTAGGAAGAAATAATGTGCATGTTAGAAGGATCAGAGCCCTGAACCTGGCATCTTTAGGCTTTTATGTACGTATTTTCAGTGCAAAGAAAAGCTTAACATGAGCAGAGAACATTTTTTCCATGGGGATGGGGTTTGGGGAGATGTTTTATACTCTCTGTTACTGTTTCTTTACCTGGGAGCCCAGTTCTGTGTCTGGTCACACGACCCACATTGGTTTAAACTCTCGAATGGCCTCCCATAGCACTTACAATTAAACCCAATTTCTTGTCCTAGTTACAAAGCCCGTCTGCCACTTCTCAGAACTTGTTTCACACCTCTTTCCCTGGCTCACTACTTTCCAGCTACACTGGTCCTTTTTTGTTTGTTTCTAAAACATGCCAAACTTATTTTCATCTAAGGTTCTTCAGGCTAACAGGCCAGAATATTCTTCCTCGAGATATTCACCTGTTTGATTTCCCATGTCTTCGTATTTCAGTGTAAATGTCACCTCTTCAGGGAGGTGTTCCCCAGCCAGGAGATCTAACACGCCTGAGTGTCTTTTTTTTTTCACTCTTTATCCAATTTTTCTTCTCTGAAGAATAGCCATCTGATCTGGTGTTCTTTGTTTAGACATTGTTTGTTTACTGTTTGATGTAAGTTTTGTCAGAGGAAAAACCTGTGTGTCCTGTTCTCCTTTTCTTTTCCAAATGTTATGATGGTGCTAAACACAGAGACACACATACTGCCCATGACAGCCTTTCTTCTGTCTCTTGAGCTGGAAACTAGCCTGTTACTTTTCTATTCCTTTATATGTTAAAAAAAAAAAAGACATATTATTAACACTCTCCAGGTAGTGAAGGAAAGGACACTGAGGCTGGCCCACCTGTGCGATGTAGTTTGTTGGTGCAGAAAATTAACTGCTTAAAGAATCACACACACATTATCAGAGTTAAAGAGCTACTATGGTAAAAAGCTACAGTAATCAAGACAGTGGTATTGGTGACAGGAAGGATATATTGATCAATGGAACAGAATAAAGAGTCCAGAAAGACCATACAAATATAGCCCATTGATTTTCAATGAAGTCCTAAAGCCAATTCTTTTTTTTATATATATTTTATTTTTATTTTTATTAAATCATAGCTATGTACATTAATGCAGTCATGGGGTACAATGTGCTGGTTTTATATACAATTTGAAATATTTTCATCAAACTGGTTAACGTAGCCTTCATGGCTTTCCTTAGTTATTGTGTTAAGACATTTATATTCCACGTTTAGTA
>CAUYPK010018552.1:0-13644 GCA_963574355.1 Loris lydekkerianus
TGCTTTTCAAAAATCAAGTCCTTCTCCTTGTTTATTTGGTTGCTGTTTTTTCATTTTTTTTTTTGTTTTTTTTTTTTTTTTGAGACAGAGTCTCACTTTGTCACCCTTGGTAGAGTGCCATAGCAACATAGCTCACAGCAACCTCAAATTCCTGGGCACAAGAGATTCTCTTGCTTGAGTTTTACAATATTAGTAGACAGGGGTCTCACTCTTTCTCAGGCTGGTCTCAAACTTTTGTGCTTAAGTGATCCACCCTCCTCAGCCTCCCAGAGTGGTAGTATTACAGTTGGAAGCCACTGGGCCAAGCAGTTTGTTTATTTTTTGATGTGGGTATTTAATCTGATAAATTTTCCTCTTAGTACTTCTTTTGCAGTACCCCACAGATTTTGATTGCTATAGCTTCATTGACTTTTTTTGTGGGGGGTGGGAGAGAATTCAAATTATTTTCTTCTTTATCTCCTCCTAAACACAGATTCTGTTCATCCTAAGGTTGTTTTGTTTCTATGTCTTTGTGTGGGGATCAAGATTTTTGTTGGAGTTTAGTTCTACTTTTATTCTGTAATGATCTGAAAAGATAGAAGGTATAATTTCCATTCAGTTAAATTTTCTGAGATTTGATATGAGCCTTAAGGCATGATCAATTTTGGATAATGACTCATGAGCTGACAAGAAGAACATATATTCAATTTTATTGCAGTGGAGCGTTCTGCATATTTCTGTTAATCCCATTTCTTCTAAAGTCTTGTTTAAGTTCATTGCTTCTTTGTTTAGTTTCTTCTTGGAGAATCTGTCCAGTTCTATCAGAGGGATGTTGAAGGTCCTAGTTACTATACTGTTCAGATGGCATAGGATCCATTTTATATGTCTGGGACCATTTAAATTGTGTACATAGATATTTAGTGTCTTCTTGTCATTTTGTCTTTTGACCAGTATGTAGTGTCTATTATTACCTTTCTTTGTTTTGTTATTTCGAAGTCCAAGGCATCTGCAAATAAGATGGAGATTTCCTGCTCTGCTTTTTCCTTATTTCCACTTGTCTCCAATGTTTTTCAACCTTTCACCCTAAGTCTTCCTGTGTATTTGCAGGTTAGATGTGTTTCCTAAAGACAGAATATACTTGGCTGTGGTTTTTTATCTAGTCAGACAGCCTGTTCCCCTTCAGTTGGAAATTCAAGCCATTCACATTTATTACAATAATCAGTAAGTATGATGGTGTTCTGTTCATCTTGTTTTGTGATGGTCAGTAGCTAGTTTTATCACTTGCACCATTGTGGAATCTTGGTTGACCTTCACTTTCTGGTTGTCTTCACTTTGATGGTGGTCCATTGTGATAGTCAGCAAAAAGGAAAGGTCTGAGTATTTCCTACACAGCTGGTCTTGTTGTGGTAAATTTCATCAAAATTTGCTTTTTAGTAAATCATTTTATTTTTCTGTCCAATATAAAGCTTAATTTATCAGGACACAGAATAATGGGCTGGTAATTGTTTAGTTTGAGAAGGTTAAATACAGATGACTACTGTTTTCTGGCTTTGAAATGTTCTCTAATAAGCCCACTGTCACTCTGTTGCTTTTTCCTTTGTAGGAATGAAGTTGATTATGTCTGGCTGCTTATAGAGTTTTCTCTTTCATTTTTATTTTGACCAAGTTAATTACAGTGTGTCTAGGAGATGTTTTGTTTAAATTGAGTCATCCTGGGTTTTGAAATTATCTAGTATATCAATTTCTCTCACAACGCTTGTGGTATTCTTCACAATGATGTCTTAAACTTTAGTTCCATGCTTTTAGGACCTTGTTATTCTTCAGGAATCCCTATGATTCATATGTTGTTTCATTTCATATGGTCCTCTATCACTCTAAGGTTTTTTGCTGCCTTTTCTCTTTCCTTCTGCTTCACTGAATGACTAGGTTAGTTCAAAGTCTTGTCTTGTATTTTGGAGATTTATTCTTTTCTATGTTCTACTCTATTGCTAAAACTCTCTACTGTGTTTTGAAAATCCTTGGATGCCTCTTTCAACTCCTTGAGATCTGCTATATGATCAAAGTATAAAATACTTTGTCTTTAATTTCATTGATTTCTTTTTTTTACTCCTACAAGAAGAATCTATTTATAAATAACAAAGGGAAAGTTTAAATAACTTCCAAAGTTAGTTGAAAGTGGGTTCCTCTAATGCATGATCAGAGGTGAGA
This sequence comes from Loris lydekkerianus, assembly GCA_963574355.1. Lineage (NCBI taxonomy): Eukaryota > Metazoa > Chordata > Mammalia > Primates > Lorisidae > Loris > Loris lydekkerianus. The sequence goes on from CAUYPK010018552.1 coordinate 2,188, forward strand.
GAGACCATATTGAATTATTGAGACAGTTTTTGGATTTATTTTGAATTTATTTTCCCATTTATCTTATTTGCCATCAATATACTGAATTATATTATTATCATTTCAACAATTTCTCTAAGTAGTAATTTTAGCAGTATTTCTCTTGTAGTCTCTTTGGGAAGTTGATCTGCTTTGATTTTTCATGCTATTGTGGTTGTTCTGCTGATTCCTCCCATTATTTACTTTCAATTCATTTATACATTTGTAATTATTTTTAAACTATAATATTAGGTTATCACTAAATTATTGAGAAATTTTCCAGTTGGGTTGTCTTAGCCAGCACTTAGAAGACTCTTTGTACCAGAAAGGCAGAGCCTGGGCTGATGAAATGCAACACCTATCTTCTGGCAATATCGCTGTTCAACTGGCTCTGGGTAATTCTGGCTAGTGAGTCAGATGGGGTGGTATTGATATATTGGCATTCCCAAAGCACAGAGTTTTTCACACCCCTTTTAGGAATTGCTAGTGCCAATTGGTAGTTCCTTGTTGTTCCAGCTGCTTACCAGGTATTATGGCAGATTGCCTGACTGTTTTTCAACTCTTTTAATGCCTAATTATAGGTGCTGATGTCAAATTTAGAGGCGCTGGGATGTGGACCTTGCCCCAACCATTCCAAGACCTGGGGACAAAGCAACTGCTTGGTGCATGCTCCGCTTGTTCAGTAGGTATTTTTGGCTGTTGGGATGCTAATACAAGTTGGATAAATACTAAAAATGTCTGGCTAATATTGGCTTCAAGGGCCTTGGAAGTGGAGCATACCATGTATGTTCCAAAACCTGTCAAAAGATGGTTGCTTATTATTATGCTGATACACTTAGCACAGTTTTTAAGGTTGTTTGGAAACTAAAACTGATGGGTTGAAATCAGAGCCAATGTCCTCAAGATATGGATGGAGTGGGGCGGCACCTGTGGCTCAAAGGAGTAGGGTGCCAGACCCATATGCTGGAGGTGGCAGGTTCAAACCAGCCCTGGCCAAAAGCTGCAAAATCAAAAGACAAAGATATGGATGGAGTTTGCTACTCCACTTTACCACTGGTTATTTGTGATCTTTTCTGAATACACACTCCCACAGCTTCCTTTTGAGCCTGTAGTGTGTGATGGTTCCTAAGGATCAGCCTTGCTTGCTCCAATCTGAGTGGAGTGCAGCTTGAGGAAGACCCTCCAGTTAATACTCCTAGGATGGGGATGGATCCAAGATAGCGAGCCAAATTGATCAAGCCACAGTGGCAGCCCTGGCTGGAAATAAATTTAAAAAGCTGTGGTTTTCACCAAAGCCCTGCCTTACAACAGATTTGGAATGCCATTCATTTTACCTGTAGTAAATGGAGGAGGATCTGTGGCTTGTGTGGCTTGTGTGGCTTGTTACATGCTTCCTGGAATGTTCCAGAGTGGGATGACCTGAGGCCATGCCAACCCCCTCCATGCTGGCAGAAGCAGAATTGAAGCCAAAATCTCTAGAATGGGCCAGCAGGGCACAGATGCGGGATTGAGTGGGGAAGGTTTAACTCTTATAGGCAAACTCAGTAGAAATCTCGCCATGCCAATGTTAGTATAGTGAGCCACAGTTTTCTCCTCAGGGGGATTGGGTGGGGGTGGGTGGGTGGGAGGGTTGAGCATTCTCATTTCAGAAAACCACACAATTCAAAGGTTCTTTAGTGTTTAGTTCCTGCCAGACGCATTGGCAGGGGGTGGATGGGCAGGGCCTATTTTCATTCCCTCCTCTGGCCAACTATGGATCTTGCTGGCTGCTGATTATAGAAAACATGGACTCTGTAACCCTTTCTTTCACAGTCACTTTAATGTCTGGGTAGGGTCCAGAGCTCCTTCATCTGTCTAGGTGGGGGCTAGCCCTCTGACTCATGCTCCAACTCATCCGTGCTGGGAAGCAAGACATTGAAGATGACACTCTGTTGGGAAACCAAAGAAGAAGGAGGGATAGGCTGTGGCCACAAGGTAAGCTGGAGCCAAAATTTCTCACTATTCTGTCAAGCAAGAAGGGGACCCAGAGGAGTATATTCCTAGGTGCAGGAAAACTGAGACTTATTGTCTTTTTTGAAACTCTCCTGTGGAGTGAGAGATCCTATGTTTTGCTGCTCAAGAAGAGTCCTGTGGATGAGGGGTCCTCCAGGCTCCTCTGACTGTGGTCCACTTTATAACTGTCCTCAATTATCTCCCTTCCTCTTTCTCATCTTTATCATCAGAGGTTGTTTCAGTGAGCATCTTAATTTCTTCTCCTTGCAATTTATCCCCTCCCCCAATTTCAACTCCTCTGAGTTCTCTTCAGTTCAATTTTCTTCATTCTGGATGGGAGCCTCTGACAAAAACTGCCTCTAGTCAGCCATCTTGCCCCTTCCTCTTCAATGTTGGCATAGCATGTCTTATAATTTACTTATGTATTATTTAGGGTTTTTTTAGTGATATTTTGTAGTTTTCAATGTGGACCTTGGACATCTTTTGTTAAAGGTATCCAAAAATAATTTTTATTATTAAATGGTAATATAATAATTAAATGGTAATATAATTTTATTCTCATATTGTTCATTTCTAGGATGTACAAAGATCTTTGTTTTTTGTACATTCGTATTTTTACTGGCATTGGAGGAATATTTTAAGTCTCTTGCCATTATATATGAGGCTGGCTATGGAGGGTTTGTAGATGATTTTGATGATGTTGAAATAGTTCCATTCTATCTCTAGTTTGTTAAGTGTCGTTTTCAATGAAAAAACAATGTTAAATTCTCTCAAGTACTTTTTCTGCTACTATTGAGATTATCATTTAGATTTTTTTTAAAATCCAGGTTCCCCTTCTCTTTTTCAGAATGCTGATGACTTTTTGCATTCTTATTTGGTACAAAGAGGGAAAGAAAACTCTCTGGAGTCACTTTTGAGCTCCATTATATAAGGATAAAAATCTCATTCATGAATGTGGAGCCCTTATGACACAACTAAACCCCCAAAATCTCATGCCCTAATACCATCACATTCATAAGTTTCAACATATAAATTTTAAAGAAACAAAAACATTCAGCCCATAGCACTTACATGTGTATTTTCTAATACATAAAATATCTACTAATGAAAGTGGACAAAAGTATATTATAAATACTGTAAATGAATCAACATGGAATCATAAAAGTTCATATAACTCATAGAAAAACTATAAAAGAGAAAATAACAGGAAACACAAGAAACAAACATAAAACAAGTAATAAAATGATTTACTTAAGCCTAATGTATTAATAACTACTTAAAATGCAAAAAGATTGCACTAATTTTAAAAAAGTGTCTTTTAATTGAACATAAAAACAACATGTCCCAATTCTATCTTGTTTATAGGAAGCTCACTATTAACCAAAATAGCATGGAACTGGTACAAAAGTAGGTATGTAGACAAATGTAACATAATAGAGAACTCAGAAGTAAATCATAACACCTAAATTCAACTGATATTTTACAAAAGCAGACAAAGCATACACTTGGGAAAGGATACCCTCCTATTCAATAAATGGTTGTGTGAAAATTGAATGGCCATAGCCAAATACTGAAACTCCATCTCTATCTCTCACCATGTATTAATACAAAAATCAATTGAAGATTGAATGCTTAAATGTAGCACCTGAAACTGTAAAAATTACATTAAAAAACTTTAGAAAATAACTCTTTTGGATATTGGCCTAAACAAAAATTCATGATTAAGACCCTAAAAGTAAATGCAACAAAAATGAAAACAACAAATGGGACTAAAACTAAAAAGCCCTTGCCCAACATAAGAAATAATCATCAGAGTAAATGGACAGCTTATAGCATGGGAAAAATACTTACAAACTATGTACACATTAAACAAAATACAAATATCCAGAATCCATAAATAACTTAAGCAACTCAGCAAGAAAAAAAAAAAAAAAATACCTCATCAAAAAGTGGGCAAACTGCATGAGCAGATATTTTCCAAAAGAAGAAATACAAGCAGCCAGCAAACAGATTAAAAAATGCTGAACATCACTAATCACCAGGTACATGCAAATTGAAATTACAATGAAATACCAGCTTGCCCCAATCAGAATGACCATTATTAAAAATTCAAAAAGCAATAATATTGGTGCAGATGTAGTGAACAGAGAATACTTGTACACTGTGGTAATGTAAATTAGTTAACATCTATTAAAAATGGCATGGCTATTTCTCAAGAAACTGAAATTATATGTGGTATGTATCTAGCTCTGGATCCAGCAAATCCAATACTGAGTATCTACCCAAAGGAAAAGAAAACCTTATATCCAATACACCTGAAATCATATGTTTTATTGCACTACAATTCACAATTCCAAGGTTATATTGAGTCAAACTAAGTGCCTGTGTATCAAGGAGTGGATAAATAAAATGTGCTACATATCCACCAAGGAATACTACTCAGGTAGTAAAATAGAAGAAATGATGTATTTTGTAGCAACTTGGATGGAACTGCAGGCCATTACCCTTAGTAAAGTAATGTGGGAATGAAAAACCACATGCCACATATTCTCACTTGTAAGTGGAGGATAAACTACCAATACACGAGGGCATACAGAGTAGTATAATGGATATGGGTGACTCAAAAGTAGGGTTCTTTGTACAGAGTGATGGAAGAAAAACTAGTGAGTGTGATGTGAATTTTGGGAGAGTGATGGGTGTACTAAAAATCCAGATATCACCTTATATAATATATGAATATAATAAAAATTCACTTATATCCTTAAATATATTAAAATATAAATTTAATAAAAAAGAAAGAAACTCAATTCAAATAGAATATCATTGGGAGGTTAAAAGCAAAATAATTAAAAATGATAGACCATGCAAACGTTTATCAATTTAATGTTGATCAGACTATGTTAATATACATACTGGTAACAATAAATCAAAGACAGTCACAACAGAGAGATATATTAAACTATGATAAAAGATCAATACAATAAGAAACTATATAAATCCCAATAGTATATGCATCAAATGATGAAGCCTTAAAATATATGAAGCAAAAATTGATAAACCTGAAATAGTAAATGGTCAAATTAACAATTATATTTGGGGATTAAAAAAATATTATTCTCAGCAATTGATGCAACTATTACACACACAAAAAATAGTAAGTGTATTGATCACACTGAACAGTCACTCCACACAACAGCATATATATATATAGCATATATATATATATATTTTTTCAAATGTCCATTGTACATTGATTAGAATCAATGTAGAATTAGAATCAACCAGGCACTAGGTAATTAAAAAAAAAACAACCTTAAAAATAATTTAACTCATGCAGGATGTTATTCTCTGACCATAACAGAATCAGGATATAAATCAAAAACAAAGACGATAATAAGAAAACACCTAAATAATTTTAAAATAAACAACACAATCCCAAATAATCCATGACTCAAAAGTTAAGTCTCAAAGGTAATAAAATTGCATTGTAGTGAACAAAAATGAAAACACTGTATACCCAAATATGTTGGATCTATTTGAAGTAGTATTGAGTGGAAAATTTTTAGCACTAAATTTTTACATTTGAAATATGGACATGTGAAAAATTGATAATCTGAATTTCTAACACCAGGCACTAGAAATGGAAGCACAGAACAAACACCTCCCAAAGGAAGGAAATAAATAATAGGGATGAGAGCAAAAATCAATGGAATTAAAACAAATATAGTAAAGAAAAGAAATGCAATAAAAAGTTTCTATATAAAGCTATAAAATTGACACACTTAGCAAGACTGATGTAAAAAAAAAGAAGACACAAATTGCCTATGTCAGAAATGAAACATATTTCTTCAATAAACTTTTTGAATGAGTGAATAGCATATATTAAATATATTACCCTTAAATAAAGGAAGTGTTGTGAAGGATCAGTGTTTTGATTTAATAAACTGTGGAAAGCAAAAACTACTTATTTTTAGAGACTTGTTTGTTTTTTGCTTTGTGATGGAACATAAAGCTTAGATGTATTAATTACAGAAGCACATTGACCAAAGTTATACATACTTATTTAAATCAATGGTTACATAAAAATATAGAATAATAATTATATAAAGGTGGAATGGTATAAATTCATCAGTTCTTTTTAGGCATTTTTATTGCTATTATTATTAATTTGAATAACTAGATATTAACTTAATTAACATTACATTATATAAATTCATTTTTTTCTGACTTTTTCTAAATATATGCATTTAATATATTTAAAATCAATGTATATTTTTGTGATCTGTTTTTTTTCTTTTCAGCACTATTTTACACATATACTTTATGTGCTGAAATAATCTATGTCCATGTCATTTTTATTTTATCAAATTATATCATGATGACATTTCCTAGTTTGTTTATTCATTCCACATTTGTTAAGCATTTTAGGTTGTTGTTAAAATAAACTGTCTTTCTTCCCATTCAATATGTCTTTCTCTATTATTTTGAAATGCCTTCCTTAATTTTATCTCTTAATCTAAATTAATAGGAGGGTACAAATTTTTAGGTTACATTGTTTTCATTTCTATGGTAAAGTTCAAGTTGTAGTTGAGCCCATCACCCAGAGGGTATGCTGAACACCATCCCAATGTGTACATTAGGTGACATGCCCTTAGTTACCCTCCCTTTTCCTGTCAATTGCCCTCCCATCTACCCCTTTCATTCTCCGTCCTCTCTCCTCCCCCTTGCTAGACTACATTGTGTGTTTTATCAGTCATGTGAGTGTGCAGTGGCTTATATATTACTTTCATATTAGTATTGAGTACATTAGATTATTTTTTCCCATTCTTTTCATACTTTACTAAGAATAATGTGTTTCAACTCCATCATGGTAAACATAAAAGTTGTAAAGTCTTCATCTTTCTTATGGCTGACTAGTACTCCGTGGTGTGTTATTCGATTCATGGGTTGATGGGCAGTTCTGTTGCTTCCATGACATGGAAATTGTGAATTGAGATGCAATAAAAATTCTAGTACAAATGTCCTTGTGGTAAAATAATTTTTGTTCTTCTAGGTAGATACCTAGTAATGGAATTGTGGGATCAAATGGAAGGTCAACTTTTAGTTCATTTACAATGCTCTGTCCTTTTTTCCAAAGCTAGGCTTTGTTCTTTAATTTTTGAGTGTGTTTATATGCCTTGCACCATTGTGGAAGTTATGCTTTGTTCTTTAATTTTGGGGTGTGTTTACTTTAGTGATGGACATTATACTAGTTAATATGAAGATTTGTTCTGAGTATTTCCTGTAGAGCTCAGTTAGTTGTAGTAAATTTCCTCAACATTTGCCTGTCAGTAAAATATTTGATTTATCAATCACAAATCAAACTCAATTTAGCAGGATGTAGGATCCTGGGGTAAAATCTTTGTTTAAGGAAGCCAATGATCATCTTTCTCTGGCTTGAAGTTTCAGCTAAAAGATCTGCAGTCATCCTGAGGTGTTTTTGTTTGGTTGTTTGTTTTTCTTTGTAAGTAAGATTTTTCTTATGTCTGGCTTCTTGTAGAATTTTCTCTTTTATATTTACTTTAGCAAAGTTAATTACAAGATGTCTAGGAGATTCTTTGTTTGGATTGAGGCATGCTGTAGTTTTAAAAATATCTAGTACCTGAATTTTTATGTCTCTTGCAATGCTTGAGAAATTCATCATAATGCCTTGTAGTAGTATATCAGTGCCTTTGGGACCATCTTGTTTTCCTTCAGCAATCTTTGGAATAATCACATAACTCTCTCAGGCAATATTCTGGTTTTGTTCTTCTTTTTCTGCTTCTTTGAATGATTAGGATCATTCAAAAGTCTTATTTCCAATTTCTAAAATTCTTTATTTTCCATGTTGTATTCTATTAGTGAGTATCTCGACTGTGTTTCAAAGAGCCTATAATGCCTCTTTCAATTCCTTAAGTTTTGCTATCTCTTTCCTCATTCTGTCCATATCCTTGGTAACTTTGTCTTTAAATACACTAATTTATTTAAGACAACTTTTATTTATGTTATTTCTATCTTCTCCTCAATTCCCATCATCTTATATGCCATCTCTATTCTGAATTATATTTCTGACATTTTATCAATTTCTCTATGGATGATATTTTCTGCTTTATCTCTCTTGTAATGTCTTTGGGTAGTTAAACTGCTGTAATTTTCAATTTTGCCAGAATTCTTCTGGTGGCTTCTTCCCATGAGTATTTTCAGCTCTTTAAAAAATATTGATTCTACTTTTTTAGTTAAAATGGTAGCTTGTCCCTGAATTGTTTTTGAGAAATAATCTAATTGGGGATCCTTAGGAAACACTGTACAGACATATTTTACAGCTAAAACTAGTGGGGTGAGACCAAATTGGGGGGGCCCAAGAACTAGAGCTAACCATAGCTTCTGCAATGAGCTAGAGCTTGTACTTGTGGCTCTTCTCCTCTATCCTCCCTCTGAGGTCCAGAAGCTCCATTTGAGGTCTGCAGTAAGAGTCACTGATGGCTAACTTGGTTAGATAGCACAAGCCAGTTCTGTACTGATATCAGTCTGCCATCTCCTCATTTCAAAGGAATATAAGAATTTTTCTGGAACCTCTTCTGTACAAAGATGCAAACAGCTGCATCCCTGCTGCAATCTGTAATTTCAGGAGGGGAATCAGAGACAGACCTACTGATTTTGCCCCTTAACGTTTCACCACTCCCTTTGCAAACAAAGTCAAGTAAGCAGTGAACTTGCAACCCCAGCCAGTCGTGACTGGAGAACCAGAATCCATGGACAGTTCTTTTTTTTTTTTTTTTTATTATAGATAAAAATATGCACCATAGATGTGGCCCAACCCATCACCCTCCCTCCACCCAAACCTCCCCCCTCCCTTCCCCTTCAATTTCAGTTAAACTCACTCAGGCAGCATGGGCAAAACCCACTCAATAGTCACAGACACAGGGTAAGGCTCTCCAGGGGGCTAGGGAAATGTTTCTTATAGCTGAAATAAGAACCTGGAGAGACCACAGCTGCCCATGCCAAAATTAGAACTGCTCATAAGTTCATCAGCTCACACAATGCAGAGACTTTCAGAGAATTACCAAACACATTAGTCTCTGTGGGGGCAGTCTGTCAGGAAACAAGAGAGGGGGAAGTGTGGGCTATACTGCAGAGAGAATATTTGTTCATTTTTGTACCAAGAAGGATGGGGACCGGACTAAAAGGTTTATCTCTGTGAGGATCACATGCACCTTGATTTCTTCTCCTTGTGTTTGACTCCCCACTTTTGACTTCCCCAAGTTCACCCCATTCCAAATGTTCTCCTTTTGAACAGGAGTTTCTGCTGAAAGCTGTCTCTAGTTGGCCATCTTGCCCCTCCTCCTGTATTGCCTGCTTTTAAAATCAAATATTTGTCCAGTTTTACAATTGTCTTATCATTTATACTTATAAATTTATCATTTTTTTTCTTGAAGTGATGTACTGCCTGCTTCCTGAAATTAATTCCATAAATTGTTGCTGTGTACAATGAGCAATCTGACCCATTGCCATATCCACTTCCTGAATCTTTTTGCTAAGTTTTTTTGTACCACTCACAAATAAACTAAATATTTCTTTCATTCATTTAACACATTTGTCATATGCATACTAAATTCCAGGCATTATTCTAGATATACGGGTATTTTAGTAAACCAAGCATAAAAAAATCCCTGCCCTCATGAAATTGACATTTTAGTGAGGGAAAAGCAAGTTCTGGTTTTTCCAGTTTTCTTATTTGAATAGTGCTGCTGTGAATAGCTTTATAACCCTTTTTGTACATTTTAGGATCATTTTATTAGCGTATATTGTGGTATGAAAAATTTAAATATCACAGGTGTAAAAACTGGCTAGCTGTTTACCAAATCTACTTTTTTTTTATTTCTAAACACACAGCTAGAGTACATTCTCTAACCCCCCTTCCCAGTTATATAGTAATAGCCATATGTAATTCCATTATCAGAAGTTTATGTGACTGAATTGTAGGTAGTGGAATTAGGTAAAGGCAAAGTATTCCACTTCCAGGCTAAACCCATAAAAACCTCCTATATATGATCTTTCAGTGTTATTTCCCTTTCTGTTTACTGGATGCAAATGAACATAGTGAATTGGTGACTATGGTTCAAGCATGGTGGAGCCTCAAGGTGATAGTCTGATTTCAGAATGACAAATTGCAGAAGAGCTGCAAATTATTTTTGCTTCTCTTTTTTGAGCCATTATACCATATTGGCATTGCTTGTTATAATTGCCCCATCTAAAAATAATTATGTGATAGATTATTTGTAGAATTCACTAAGTTCACCTAAATCATAGTATAAATGATTATACAATCAATGTAAAACTCAATGTTTTCGTATAACACTAATACTACTTATTTTTGATCATATATTTAATTGATGTTTTTATGTAAACAATTTTATATTGCAAATTTTATTTTAATTTGCATCAATATGATTGGCAACTGTTTAATTTTCATTGTATTGTTGATCTGTATTTCCTGATGTATAAATTCTACCAGATAACATCTGTTTTAAAAAATTATAAAATAACATATGAAGTTTTATTTTTACATGAAATTATGATTTCTATGATAGGAAGATTTCAATAGCCATAATTATCAATGGTAATATTTACAGTCATGAAGCTTTTTTTTTTAACTGCCTGAAATAATTCAATTCTCTCCAATAAAATATTTATCCTGGATTACAGAAAAACAAGAACATAGGCATCTTTTATTGAAACAAAGTACTCATTTGTTTTTATTGTATTGGCATTATTGAAGTCTTTCCTAAAATCTCCATTTCAGGGATTTCAATAAATTATGCTATGATCCACATATTTTATTTTTTTTATTTTTTATTTTTTATCTTTTTTTTTATTAAATCATGGCTGTGCACATCGATATGATCATGGGGCATCATACACTAGTTTCATAAACCGTTTGACACATTTTCATCACACCGGTCTACATAGCCTTTCTGGCGTTTTTTTTGTTGTTGTGCCAAGACATTTACATTCTACATTTACTAAGTTTCACATATATCCTTGCAAGATGCACCGCAGGTGTGATCCCACTAGTCCCCCTCCCTCTACCCACCTCCCCCTTCCCTCCCTTCCCTCTCACCCTTCCCCCCATTCTCAGGTCGCAACTGGGTTATAGCTTTCATGCGAAAGCCCTAAACTAGTTTCATAGTAGGGGTGAGTACATTGGGTACTTTTTCTTCCATTCTTGAGATACTTTACTAAGAAGAATATTTTCCAGTTCCATCCATGTAAACATAAAAGAGGTAAAAGTAAAGCAAGCAAACAGCCCTCAGAATGGGAGAAGATATTTGCAGGTTATGTCTCTGACAAAGGTTTAATAACCAGAATCCACAGAGAACTCAAACGCATTAGCAAGAAAAGAACAAGGGATCCCATCGCAGGCTGGGC
>CAUYPK010018555.1:0-13175 GCA_963574355.1 Loris lydekkerianus
ATGGTACCACATTGGCTGTATCTAGGTAGAGGCAGTTTCAGGCCGGGCCTTGCTGAGTCGTTGCTACGCGGAAGTAGCTCAATGGATCTGCTTCTAGTCAGGCTCGGGAAGTTGCACTAGGCCTCAGGCACATGGCAGGGCCCAACAATTCCCTCTTGTTTTTTTTATGGCGGAAAAACATAGCCCCTGTCTTAGGTTGCCTGCCTGAAGAGTTATTTAACCAAGTAATTTTACTCCTAGAGAAACGAAAACATATGTTCAGACAAAAACTTGTTCACAAATGTTCACAGAAGCATTATTATTAATAACCACAAAGTGGAAACAACACAAATTTCCAATATCTGATGAATAGATAAATGCGGTATATCCATATCATAGAATATAATTTTGCAACAGAAAGAAGTATAGATACATGCTATAGGGTGGATGAATCTTGAAAACAGTATTTAAGTGAAAGAAGCTAGCCACAAATTATGATTTCATGTATATGAAATGTCCAGAATAGGTGAATCCATAGGGACATACATGTAAAGTAGTAATGGTTCCTTAAGGTGGAGGGGTGAGTGTGTGTGTGGGGGGGTGAGGAATAGAGAGAACCTGCTAGTGGGTCTGGACTTTCTTCTGTGCGGCATGAAAATGTCCTAAAATTAGCTTATGGTGATGGTTGTACAACTTTGTGAATAAAAACTTTGAATTATGCACTTTAAATGAATGAATTATATCTCAATACAGCTATTTTTTAAAAAAGCACAATTAGTGAGCAGATAGAACAAAGTTCATGAAGAGAGTACAGAGACATCCAAAACCCTGGAAGACTCTAAATTGAGCTTGACGGTCTTCAGGGAATCTTGTGTACCTCTCTGGAGACAATCTGTCTGTACATGTTTCTTTTTATTCTAGATTGTGTTACTCAAAGTCACAAGCAAATCAATCCAATTTTGGCCTAGACTGATAGCTGCATTATTTAGTCTGATTAAAAATATAAGAGCAAAAGATAGTTCAGCTTATGAAATAGGAGTGCTGATAGATGCAAAAGAAGGAATCTAAAATACACGTTGGACTCCTGCCTGGAAGGAAGGAGGAAATTTGTCAGGGGGAGATCCAGGTGACACCCCATGCTTAGAGCACTTCTGTCATGAGCGCGGACCCCAATCTGCTTCTCACTCTCAGGTAGTGGGTGAGCCTCACGTCCAGCACCCTCAACTGTTTCTATCATCAATGTGTCTCAGAGATTTTTTTTAGATCGTGTATTTATGAATGGTTACAGTCCATTTCCTCAAGATGTATTTTTGGATCTAGGCTGGTGTGGCGGCTCACGCCTATAATCCTACCACACTGGAAGGCCAAGGCAAGCGGATTGGCTGAGCTCAGTTTAAGACCAGCCAAAGCAAGAGTGAGGCCCTGTCACTACTAAAAATAGAAGAACTAGCCACCCAGGACATGGTGGCACCAAGTCCATAGTCTCAGCTACTTGGGTGACGGAGTCAAAGGGACTGCTCAAGCCCAAGAGTTTGAGGTTGCTGTGAGGTATGAGGCCACAGCACTACCAAGGGCGACAGAGTGAGACACTGTTTAAAAAAAAAAAACCCAAAATACAAAAATGCATCCAGCACAAAAATAAGTACACTAGGGTTGTATATGTAAGAAACATATGTGAATTAAATAAGAAACTTTATTAAATAGTCAAGCTTTCCTCAGGTGCCTGCGTGGGGTACATTCCCAGTCTTTGAGAATCTTTTGGATCATGCACTCCCCAACTAAAGGGCAGCAAGCCTGCTGACCCCACCTACCTGTCCATAACCGATTCCACCAGAGGGCGCTATCTGATCCACCACGGGCCAGTCAGACCCTCTTTCCTGAGAATCTGGAATTAGGATATATAGTTTAATTTGTTCTCTAAAGTAATTTTAGGATGACTTCTAAAATATTTCATTGTAAGCATATGGAATTAATTCCAAAGGATATGATTTCCTGGGTTCCATAAATACACTTTGAAATAATAATTACATCACTCTTTTACCCTTATCCAGTGAGGAATCTAAATTCATCCATTAAATCCGTCCATTAAAATCACCATCCATTTTTTAAAAAAAAAAAGCACTTTACTAAAAGCAGGATATTCTTTTACCAAATTGCCATGCCAAACTTTCCATTTGTTAATTGATCACAGTTTCATAATTCTCCAGAACAAAAAATACCTATGTAAATTAAAACTAGAAATCTTAAAATTTCCTATAAAAAATATATAAAATTTCCTAAATTTCCTAAAATTTCCTAAATTTTCCACTCCAGGAGTGTTAAAAACAAGTTAAATGTGCTGTGTACGTTCATAATTATTCCACATAAAAGTAAAATTTTCTTGGCTTTTTAAACTCTCCATGTATCCAGTGATTAAATATTACATATTGATGAATACCACTTATTTCTATTTACCTTCAGTTTTGTAGATATATATTTGAACTTTCTTCAAATAAGCAAAAAAATAAGAAAGGTAACTCTATGAGATGATGGCTATGTTAATTTAAAAGTATATATTAAAGTAGATAAATAAGCAAGCAGGGAAGATAGAAAGTAATTTGTATACCAATGTCATTCAATTATTTGAAATTCTCAGTTTTATGCCAAAAATCATGTGGTGATCCAAACTTCATTTTAATCACCATCGGTCGTCAGCTTAAGCAGTTCCTTCTTCAATCTGAGTTAAACAATGAAGTGCAAGAGGCCTGGTTTTCCCAGCAGCCAATGCTTCAATCCCCCACCACAGCACTAAGCATTTCCGGGCACGCTGGGTGTCCAACTACAAATACACATGACTGTCTTCCTGAGAGCTTCCCCCTTTGCCCCAGTGTGATGAAGACAAGTGTCAGAGAGTTGGTGCCCCTGGGACTAGCCCTCAGTCAATGCCAAATGAGTTTCAGAGAATAAATCCCCCAGCTTCCTGGCCTCCTCCCTGGGCTAGTCCCAAGATGTGCTCTGCACCAGCTGTCCACGTTCCCTGTGGGAACTCAGCCCCATGCTCTCACGGTGGTGACTGCCCAGGTAGGCACTCTATCTCTGCTTCCTTCTGTTCCCTACACCCCTCCTGGTGCTGCCTTACCCCTAACCCTATTAGAGCCTTGGCACTCAAGTCTTGGCTTTGGCAATGCTTCTGGAGAAGCCCAGCTCTGGTGGGTTGCCTAGTGACCCCTACAAAATATATATCCCATCCTAATCCCCAGAACCTTGTGAATATAACTTTATTCAGTATAAGAATCTTTACAGATGTAATTAAGTTAAAAGTCTCAAGATGAGATCATCCTAGATAAGCCTGGGGGCTCCTAAGTCCCAAGACAAGTGTCCTTATAAGAAAAAAAGAGAAGATGCAGAGGCAGAGAAGGCCATGTGAAGACGTAAGCAGACACTGAGTTATGCAGCCACAAGCCAAGGGCCACCAGAAGTTGGAACATGTAAGAAAACATTTTCCACCCATTTTTCAGGGTGTCCCCATAACACCTGGATTTTGGGCCTCTGGAACACTGTGAATAATCCTTGTTGAAAACCACTGGTTTGTGGTAATGTTTGTTATGGCAGGGAATGTTTGCTGCAGGAAACTAATACACTAGCCTGAGGGCTCCTTCACCATTACTGATTTTCTCATCACCACCAGTATTTTGAATTGTCTTTTGTTTGGCCCCTCTGTAGTGATGTGCCATTGTGGGGTTTACATGAGTGGGGAGTCAGGTCTTTTTCTTAAGTGGGAAAGGCATTTCTGAGAATGGGGAGATAGAGATGCGTACACCACCAGAATAATACTTTGATCATGCCCTTCACCAGGCAGAACAATTTTTTTATTTTATTGAGACTGAGTCTCACTATGTTGCCCTTGGTAGAGTGCTGTGGCATCACAGCTCACAGCAACCTCAAACTCTTGGGCTTATGCAAGTCTCTTGCCTCAGTTTCCCAAGTAGCTGGGACTACAGGTGCCAGCCACAACACCCAGCTATTTTTTTTGTTGCAGTTGTCATTGTTGTTTAGCTGGCCTGGGCCGGGTTTGAACCTGCTAATCTCGGTATATGTGGCCGGTGACGTGACCACTGTGCTATAGGCGCCGAGCTCTGACCATATTTTCTTACACCACTGTCAACATTCAGCCCCTTCTGGAATTGGGTATAAGGGCAAATGAGTACTCTGTCATCTGTCGTGGGTGAACATGAAAATTTGAATTTATAACCAATTCTCATATGAACCCCAAATCTTTAATATTAGAATGGCAGACTTTTCTCTTTAATGGGTAGTTTTAAGAAAGGTGTAAAATATACCCCCAGTTTTTCCAGTGATGTGCCGAAGATTCAAATTCTGCCTATTCATAGAAGGAAGTCAGTTCACCAACTCTTTGCTAATTAACGGATGTAAAATTAAGGATTAATTGCCAAGGCCCAGTAGTGAAGCTCAGTTCCTTTTCTTTCTGCAAAGAGATATTTGGACTTGTTAATGAATTCTACAAAACAAGATACTAATCTATCAACGAGTTAAAGAAATTGAAGATGAATTAAAATCAAGACTGGGTGCTTTAGAAGGGTGTGTTCTGTATTGTTATTACTTTTTGGTCACAAATATCTGACAGCCTTGATTTTGTAAGTTCTCTGGCTGTTTGTCCCATGTCACATGAAATGTGTGTATGAGAATACTTCCGCAAACTGTAAAATCTTAGGAAATGTAAGCTGATTTTATTATTAAAACTTTGGGACTGTCATAGTCTTCAAACTATTCTTGTGATATAAGGGAAGTCCTTGAAGGAATCTAGAGTGTTCTTAGCTTGCTGCTCTTTCTATCCACCGCCTTTACTCCTTAAAGAGAATTTATTTTTTACTGCAGTCCAAATAGACCCCAAAGACCTTGGATTTTAGGCAGCCTGTAGATTTATTAACTAGCACCTTCTAATCAGGATCTGGTGAACAAAATTACTAGGGTGAGGAGTTCTGATTTGTTAAAACATAAGCATTACTTACATGAAATAGCTTTTTGGTCTTTGTTTTTAAGCACTGCAACGTCACATCTTAGGCCATCTCATTTCTCAAAGGGCCTGTGCTGCTATTCTTCCCCAACTTTATTTTTGTAATGACAGACCAGGTCAAAATTTGTACTCCAACTTTGTATAATAAAACGGTGAACCGGTTTTCAGATACCATGGAGCCCTGGGTTACAGGTCATGTAACCTGAGCGTGCCTCCATGAACCGTGTATTCATCTACCAAGGGCAGAATAAGTGCTTGGACCAAGGAATGGGGATCAAATTAAATGGGTACCACCCGGCATGATCTGTGATCCAATCAGATCACACCTCACTATTGTCTGTGTATGAAACCTGGCTCAAACCCCAGCCCAGGGAGGCAGATCTGAGCACGGCCTCCTGTTTCCTTGCCAGTCAACTTGGCAATAAAGTGTTTCTTTGCTCATAAGCTGGTACCATAGTATTGGCTTCTATGTGCATTGGGCAGTGAGCCCATTGATTGCTCAGTAACATTTTCAACGGACCTCAGTTGCACTAAGTCAAATTCCTCATCATCCTTGGTTCACCTCCCACTCATTGTTGATGAGTTCCTGCTTGGCCCTCCTTTTATCCATGTATGTGCTGATGTAAGGAACACACAGGAACTCCCTGTCCAATAAGAGAACTGACACACGGACAGTCACTAACATCTTCTGTGTGCTCCTGGCCCAGCCCATTTCCCCTGCCTGCTCCCACTTGATGTAGCCACAGTTCTGAATTTTGTGGTTTTATTCCTTGTTGGTTTGCAATATATTTTTGGTCAGATGTTATGGCTCATGCCTGTAAGCCTAGCACTCTGGGAGGATGTGGCAGGAGGATCGCTTGGGGTCAGGAGTTAGAGAGCAGCCCGGGCAACGTAGTGACTCCTGTCTCTACAAAATACTAAAAAATTCTCTGTGTGTGGTGTCCCATGCCAGTAGTCCCAGCTACTGGGGAGGTTGAGGCAGGAGGATATCTTGAGTCCAGGAGTTTGAGGCTGCAGTGAGCTTTCACAGGCCATTGCACTCCAGCCTGGGTGACATAGTGAGACAGTGTCTTCAAATACATATGTGTGTGTATACGAAGACACACACATGTATGTACACATCTATATCACACATATGGACTTATGAACAATATAATGATTCATTTTACTATTTTCCATAATAGTCATTTACTTTTGACTTTTATAAAAAGGATATTTTCTTAGTTTGGGCTATTAAAACAAAGTACTATAGACTAAGTGACTTATGAACAACAGAAGTTTATTTTTTACAGTTCTGGAGGCTGGAAGTCCAAGATCAGGGTGTTAGGCTGGTTGGGTTCTGGGGAGGGCTCTCTCCTGGGTCACAGACCGCTGTCTTCTCACTGTACCCTCACATACCAGAAAGAGCTATGCTTAGCTATGCTAAGCTTCTCATGAAGCTCTCAGGCCTCTTCTTAAAAGGGCATTAATCCACCATGGGAGCTCCACCTCCTGACCTAATTACCTCCCACAAGACCCACCTCCAAATATAATCACATTGGGATAAAGGATTTCAACATGTGAATTTTAAGGGGACACAAAAATTCAGTCCATTACAGATATCATGATGGATATAATCTATCACTTCTCACAATTTTCTACAACTGAGAGTCATTCATATTGTTGTGGGTAGCTGTGATGCATTCATCACACTATCTCACGGCTACATAGTATTTTATTGTATAAATATGCCGCGACTTGTTTATCTGGATTTCTGGACACCAGAGTGTAGACTTTCTCATTTCTTGCTATAATGGACATTACTATAGAGGACATTCTCATAAGTGGCTCTCTTTCCCGGGTTACATGTGCCAGAGTCTTCCTTGGTTTATCCTAGGAATGGAATGCTGGGTCAGGGGTAGGGTGTGTGAATGTTCAACTTAGCAAAATAATGCCAGACTGTCTTGCAAAGCAGTTGTAGCAATTTATACTCTCAGTGGCAATGTTTAGACTATCTAACTGCTCTTCGGCACTTACTTCTTTATCCTCTTGCCAGACTTCTTAATTTTTTGCCAGTCAGATGGATGTAAACTGGTATCTCTTTATGGTCTTGATTTGCAATTTCTAGATTTTTTATGAAGAATTCAGTAAGTGGAACTGGAAAAAATTATTCTCCATATGAAAAGTAAATCAGATTTCTATCTCACATCGGACACACAAATCAACTCCAGATGGATTAAGACCTCAAATGTCAAAAGCAAAAGTTTAAAACTTTTAGAAGGAAAAAAAAAACTTTTAGAAGAAAATGTAGGTGAATATCTTTAGATCTTGAGGGTAGAAAAGGATTTCTTAAACATCGAACAAAAAAAGGCCTTTTACAAAATAGAAGGATGATGAATTTGACTATATTAAAATTACAAACTTGCATTCATCAAAGACATGTTAGAAGTGAAAAGATAAACTACAGGCAGAAAGGAGATGTATCACATTTAACAAAGAATCCATATCAAGACTATTTAAAAAACTCTTACAAATCAAGAACACACTCAATAGGAAAATAGGGGAAAGACAGAAATAGCCATTTCACAGATGAGGAAACACATAGACCAATATCATGTGATGAAATTCTCAATCTCCTCAATTTTGAAAAGTATCTTGTGAGGAAAAGCAGGGTATTTAAAAGACATAGTTACTAATCGTCTCCTTATTCCAGGTTAAGGGAAACGAAGCATCTAGAAAAAGTAGAATATTTACCTAGGTATTTTAAGCTTACTCTCTGATTTTGCTTATGTAAAACATTAATTTTGTTATTATACATTTTTGACTTTCAACAATGGTTAATTGATTGATTGATTTACTGTACCCAATTTTCTATAAGCCTAACTTTGATTTCTTTCAGACTGGGAACAGATGAGCACATACTTTTAAGACATTAATAAACATTATAGAACATGATCTTCTTTCTCTGAACTCTATGCCCCGTTGGCTATAAGAATAAAGCATCTATTTGAAGTAAGAAATCAGATTTAATCTAAAAGGCATGGTATAGCTATGCAGAGCCCAGACCCCTGTGACTGAGAACAAAGTGCTTAATCAGCATCACCGGACAAATCAGAGTGCAAAAGAGGACAGAAATGCCCCCGGGTTCCTGCACATACTGATCTCCTTGAAGTCAACTGAATGTGCTTTTATAAAATAGCCTCCCATAAATACATGCAAATACTAGGAATCAGTTTTTTAAAAATTAAAAATTCTAAAAAAAATGAAAGGAAACCAGGTGCCACATTATAAGGTGCCCTTAGAGAATACTGATTTAATAAAGGTGACATTAGCTGGGCATGGTGTCAGGTGCCTGGGTCCCAGCTACTTGGGAGTTGAGGTGGATCACGTGAGCCCAGGAGTTCAAGGATGTAAGTGCCTGTGATCACAACTGTGAATAGACACTGCATTCCAGCCTGGGTGACATGGAGACACTCCATTCCTGGAAAAAATAAATAAATAAAGGTGACAGTTCAGAGAATACTTACTTCTTTTACATCATATTGTTGAAATGTGAGCACATAGTATTTTATTTTTTTGCTCAGAAAAAAATTTGACTAAAAATATTAATATTTCTGAAAAATGATCAATAAGGGAGTATTTAAACAAATTTGATTGACAGGATAAGATTGCCTTATGTTTTCTGCAGAAAGTAATATCATACTTTGGTATAATTTTTGTGTAGGTAATGTTAAAAATACATAATCAAAGCTTTAGAGTTTTACATTTTCTTTGACTTTGTAATTTAATATCTATGAATTTATTCTAAGAACACAAACCTGGATGAAAATGAAAATAAAGCTCCTAGAATATTTACCAGCGTATCATTTCTATTGGTGAAAAAGTGAAAACAATCTAAATGTTAAAAAATGGGGAATTGGCTCGGTGTCTGTAGCTAAAGTGGCTAAGGCGCCAGCCACATACACCGGAGCTGGTGGGTTTGAATCCAGCCTGGGCCTAGCAAATGACAATGACAACCAAAAAATAGACAGATGTTGTGGGGAGCGCCTGTAGTCCCAGATACTTGGGAGGCTGAGGTCAGAGAATCACTTAAGCCCAAGAGTTGGAGGTTGCTGTGAGCTATGACACCACAGCACTCTACCCGGGTGACAGCTTGAGATTCTGTCTCAAAAAAAAAAAAAAAAATGGGGACTTGATTAAGTTGTAGTTTATTCATTATTAAAATTAGTTAACTATTTTTTTTTAGAGACGGGGTCTCACTCTGGCTCAGGCTAGTTTTGAACCTCTGAGCTTAGGGCAATCCACCTGCCTCAGCCTCCCACAGTGCTAGGCTTACAAGTTTGAGCCACCACGTCCGGCCAAAAATTAAAATAAGAAATATTTAAAGACTTGGAAACTGATCATATGGTTACAGGTTATAAACTGTATATAAAATATGACCATATTTAAAATATACACACCAGTCTAAGCCTAAAGAAAATGTTGAAAAGATATATACCATGCAGAAAAGACAGCACAAATGATTAGAGTGCCTTGGGAAGGCCATAGGTAACAGAACAGCAGAGATAACAAGCATAGAAGAGAAAGACTAGAAACAAAAATTTAAAAAAGAGTAAAATATTGGTTGGAAGGAATGAAAAATACAAGCTTAAGTTAACTCTCAAAGAAGGAGAGTAGTGAAGGTCACAGACAGAGGTGTCCAGCCTTTTTTTGTTTTCTGCCATACATTGATAGAAGATGTGTAATCTTTGCACATTACATACAAAAACGCTAAAAAAAAAGCTGATGAGTCCCCCCATCAAAAGGTCTGTGCACATGAGAGGTCAAAGACGGAAAATAAAAGATCATTCTGAAACGTGAAATGAAAGGAAACGGAGTCCAGGTTCTGTGTGGGCAGCAGCGGCCTTTATTTCTACCGGGTGAGCTGAGCTGAAAGGAAGTCAGCACGTGGGTTCAGGAGGATGGGAATTTTAAAGGGTCAGAAGGGCAGCGATTGGTACATTTACTCTTTCCTGGGTGGGACATTCATGTACTCATTTCTTCCGGGGCAGGTCGATTCTATTTGGGCACGTCCCTCCATTTGACTCTGTCGGCATAATTTGGGGATATCTGACACCACAGATGAGCAAAATAGGCCTCAAGTATTCCATGTGACACCTGGCAGGACACCACTGGATACGGAATGCATAGAAGTGGGAAATTTGTTAGCCGTACTCCCAACTGAAAGTTTTCATTGCCCTGAAGAGCATACTCAATGAGACTAAATAATATCAGAAAAATATGTGTTACATGTGGGATTCAGCATATCTGGCTCCTATGTGCTAGGCACTGTAGACGTGTGTTATTTATCCTCTTCATGACCCTGGCATAAATGACCTTGAGAAAGTCAGGTGGTGAACTAGTTACACTAATTTGCCATGGCTATGGCAAAATGGAACAGGGGTTCTGAGTCATGTTTCGGGTTGCTAGTGCACCATGGCAAGAAATACATCTATTAAAATACAGCAATATTTAATGACATAGAAACAGTTGGTAGCAATAATCTTCTGTGATTCTGAATTTATGCCCCAACAATGGAGGCAAAGCTTTGCAACTAGAGAGTTTGAATGCTTTATCAGTATTAATGTCATCTCAAAAAACGACAATGTCATTGGCTATCTCTACAGGTCAAATTGTATGTATGAAAATTTCATTACTTGGACATAATAGAACCTAAGATGGTTGATACACACTGATTACAGCTCTTGCATAAGCGTGAAGTTATGCACATGGTTGTGTTGACAAACACAGGAGGTGAATTTGTGCTTACATATGTTAACGCATTATTGAATGTGCATGAGGCTTTTGTGCAAGTGAGGCCCACTGCTTTCTATTATGCCTTCTTTGATATATCAATGTGTACTCTTCTTATAAATATTTTTGAACAATTAGCATTCATCTAATCATTAAAGTTCATATTTCTTTGTATATTTACATATGACTTTCACAACTAATGAATAAAAAATTTTGAATTTTGACAAATTAAAATCATCTATACATACCAACATTGATTAAAAACTGTCTTATCAGATTTTTCTGAACATTTGATGAAGTCACTAGTCCACTAGACAAATTCTTCATAAATATTTTAAACACCTGAAGAGCATCTCAACATATACTAAATAGCACAAAGATCATATAGAATTCTCTTATGCTTAGCTTCTTTTGCTTATGATTTTTTTGAGATTCATATGTGTTATCACATGTATCAATACTTCTTTCCTTTTGATTGCTAAGTAGTATTCCATAGTAGGGATGTACCCCAATTTGCTTATTTATTCATTTGCTGATGGGCATTTGAGTAGTTTCCAGTTTGGATTATTATGAATAAAACTATTATTAGCTATTCAAGGTCTAGCTGAATAGCCCTTTGTGAGGATGTCAGCTTTCACTTTTAGTCTGTTCTTATTCTTATTCTGATCCTCATGCCTTCTAAGAGTTATTTACTTGGAGTTACACTAATTTGGCCTTATTTTATTTCCATTTTTTCCTGAGGTTGCAGCAATCCTATTTATACAGGGTTCCCCCATTCAAGGTTGGAAGAACCCCTGTTTTCCAGGCCTAAGCAAACAGACTTTTTCTCTTCAAATTGCACTCTCTGAATACCCCCTGCTGCTTTTTCCAAGAGGAATTGCATTCATTTGTTAATACCTTCATTCAGGCACTAATCAACATAGAAGTCTGCCAAATCCTAGTGTAATTCCCAAACTGTATAGCATCTAGATTCACCCAAAGACTTACCACCCAAAGTTTTGCCACTTGGGTCTCCCCAGCTCTGCCAGAGGCTCTGGGGCCTTTCCTTCCTGCTATTCTGTTCTATCTAATAAATCCTATCTTATCACTGTGTGGTCCAGGGGTTCATTCTCTGAGACCAAGGACCTATTGCAAAGAAAGAAGTTCTGGTAACACTATCAGATTATAAAGGTAAAAACAAAACTGATCTGTGGTTTCAAGATATGTGTGGTTCTTGGCTGAGACCCCAATTTGATCTTTTTTTTTTTTTTTTGAGACAGAGTCTCACTATGTCGCCCTGGGTAGAGTGCTGTGGTATCACAACTCACAGCAACCTCAAACTCTTGGGCTTAAGTGATTCTCTTGCCTCAGCCAAACAGCTGGGGCTACAGGTGCCTGCCACAACGGCGACTATTTTATGGTCATAGTTGTCATTGTTGTTTGGCAGGCCTGGGCTGGATTTGAACCACCAGCTCCAGTGTATGTGGCTGGTGCCCGAGCTGCAGAGCTACAGTCGCCAAGTCCCCAATTTGATTTTCTAGCCCAGAGTAATGCAAAACTGAATCATTAGTTAAGTACCTTTTATACTTAAATTGCACGTTATTTTATTATGAGAACTTTAAGTCTATGACTTTCTCATAGATTTTATTTTGTTGAAATTTGATATCTTAGCTGGGCACAGTGGCTCTTGCCTATAATCCTAACACTATGGGAAGCTGAGGCAGGTGGATTATCTGAGCCAATAGATTGCTTGAGCTCAGGAGTTCAAGACCAGCTTGAGCAAGAGCGAGACCGCATCTCAAACAATAACTGAGTATTTTGAAGGGTGCCTGAAGTCCCAGCTACTTGGGAGGCTCAGGCAAGAGGATTGCTTGAGCTCAAGAGTTTGCGTTTGCTGTGAGCTGTGACACCGTACCACTCTACCCATAGTGACAGAGTGAGACTTTGTCTCAAATGAATAAATAAATAAACAAGAAACTTGATATCTTCCTCAAGAATATATCAGTTTAGATTTCACATGGATGGTTTTGTCAAACTCACTGTCCTGACATAATGATACATGTATATTAACCTCGTTTGATATTTTAATTAAAACATATCACTACCCTAAGAGTATCTCATTACTAAAGGAGCTAAGGAAATTTTGCCCCAAAATATGACTCCTTGGTGTGAAGAATATTTTGAATTAAAGGCCATTCATGATCAGGAAGCATTGAAGGAGGCCTTTCCTCTATCTACATAAAACCCGAGTAACCTGGTGGAGAATCAAAAAGGGGCTGCTGGCTTCCTTATTATTAGGTCATTTCAAAAGTTTTGTCCATTTTTATGAGTCTACTTTAAACTGTAATATCTCAGTGAATATTTATTCAATTTAATCGAAATAAGCGCCATTTGAATCAGTGCACTTTTGCCAACGTAACACAAGTTGATT